>OY856410.1:1207809348-1207814348 GCA_963693085.1 Alisma plantago-aquatica | reverse complement strand
AGCTCATGGATATTGACATGTTGCTTGGACCATCGTTTCAGAAGATATTTGGCTTTCATAAGCTTTTTTGTGAAGACGAACATGGGGTTTCTTTCTATCACTTCGTTCCAAGCTTCTTGGATGATGTCTGAGTAACCACTCCAAGTGGTCCAGAAGTTTTTGAAACGGAAAGGCCTCTGCCTTCTTATTCTTTTCCTAAACTTGCATGATAAGTGGTGCGTGATCACTTATGTCAGCACCCACTACCTTGACATGGGCATGCGGGAGAACTTGAAGCCATTGGTTGTTGACAAGAGCTCTTTCGAGCTTACTGGCGATTCTTTTGTCAGGTTTACCTTCATTGTTCCAAGTATAGATGATATTCCCGTTCATTGGAAGCTCACATAGGTCAGCCACATTAATAGTGTGGTTGAAGGCTTTGATGGCTGCTTCATGGGCGAGACAACCCCCTCTCTTTTCTTCTTGAAGCCTAACATTGTTAAAGTCTCCCATAATCAGCCAGGGTTCGTTAATGATGTTTGAGAGAGACTCAATGTCATTCCACAGATCTATGCGTTGGTTGTGGAGATTATAAGCATAGATAATTGTGAACCAGATAAGAAGACCGCCGTTATTTTTACATGTTAAGGTGATTATTTGATCAGTTTTCTTGAAGACATCTATGTTCCAGACGTTTGGGTTCCAACCCAAGCAAATTCTTCCCAGATCTATTTCATCGTGGTTTGAAATACTACTCCATCCATTGGGAAAGATAGAGCTGATATAACTGGAATTGCATCTTTTGATTTTTGTTTCAATGATAGTAGAAATAGAGACATCACTTCTATCGATCCATTCCCTAACTTCCTTCCTTTTAGTTGGCTTATTGATTCCCTTTACATTCCAGACTAAAATGGACATTAAGAAGAGTTTTTTGAGTTCCTTGTACGCCTTGCAGGCACTTTCTCCCATTCTTTTTCTTTTTTCTGGGAAGAAGATGGAGGATGATTCTCTTTCTCGATCACCAGCATTTCTTCTTCTTCTTTGTCTGAATCCAGAGCACCATATTTGTTTGAAGTGGAAGTAGTCACTTCTGTAGGTTTGACGAATTCCCCTTCCTCTGTGTCTTTGGTTTTTCCAGCTACCTGATTATCGACAAGTTTCTACTTCCAAACCTTTTTTGGGATCTGAAAGTCATCTTCTTGCTGGGGTGTAGTAACTTTCGGTTTCTTGGGACAGCCATCTTCGTTATGACCAAAGACGCAACAGGAAGAGCACTTTGTAGGCATATGATCATATTGAATCTTGAACGATTGTTCTCCTCTTCCCGGAACCCTAAGCCACACGGTGTCGGGTTGTTCTTCCTCCGCCTGCAGTTCAACAAGAACACATGCTTCCTCTGTACCAGGCCCTTCCATGGATTTGGTTTCTATATGGAGAACAGTACCTACCCTAGCCGCCACAGTGCCCGCGGCCTTCTTAGTCCAAGGCTTACCATTGGAAGGGATCCTGATCCATGCCTGAATAGATGATAGATATTCCTTGACGAGGGGGTCACCATATTTATAGTCTTTAGTGATGACCATCTGGTAGTCAAACCAGCGAGGGCCTCCAAGGAGGCAAGCTTTCTTATCTGTGTCATTAGAGAAACGGATAATAAAGAATCCATCAGGTTTTGATATCAGATCAAACTCTCCTTTGGGGCGCCATGTTCTCCTGATCCATGCAGCAAGGTGAGGGTAGAAGGGTCTCTTCTCCATGACATAGATGGAGATCGAGAACTCCCAGATGTCCTTCAACCTGCTATATTCCTCTTCCTCAAGTGTGATGACGACCTTGCCATCAACTTTCAATCCTTTAGGGAAGTTCAGTTCTGAACTTTCCTTCTCCTGGGTCGTCGTTCTCATCACGACATGCGTCCATAGTCGTTTGGGTGCAACTTCGGACTCCGTCGATTTCTCCGCAGAAACGGATCCATTGCTGGAGGGTTGGGGTGGAGGTGCGGTGGAGGTAGTGGTGGGTGGGGTGGCGGATGAGGTGGGAGGATCTCGGCGGGGGTTTCCCATTGTCGCCGGTCCTTCTCGGGATCACCTGGCTGATCGCCAGAGAAACCCTAGAGACGGAGGGGGCGGGTTGTGTTGTTATATGTATATATATGTATGTATATATATGTATATATATATACATATATGTATATATATAGATATATATAGATATATATATATATAGATATATATATATATATATAGAGAGAGAGAGAGAGAGAGAGCGAGAGAGAGAGAAATAGAGAAAGGAGTCAGGATAGAACAAGCTTGAGTGTGCAAATCACACTGTACACCCAAGTGGTGTTTACATATCTAGAATTTGTTTTGACAAATCCAAACTGTTAAAAATCATTTTTATAACAACTACAAGCTGCATGATTTATGATCTCTTACATGACTATCAAAATTGGTGCACAAAACTCATTTGAATTGTATAATTTTTATCATCTTAGATGTATGACCTATAAGTGCGCAAATGAGCTCAAATTTTATATATAGTATGTACATATGATATATTAATAAGATGTTGGTTTAGATTTTCAAGATAAATATTGCATGATGGAAAATGACTTGAGTGTATTTAGTCTCAATGGTACACTCGATTGTATTCTAGCCTCTCTCTCTCTCTCTCTCTCTCTCTATATATATATATATATATATATATATATATATATGGGTTCATCTTTAATACCCGTGCGGGTAGCTGCCCGCACACCCTCCTAATATATATATATATATATATGGGTTCATCTTTAATACCCGTGCAGGTAGCTTCCCGCACACCCTCCTATCACTTTTTAAAAAAAAAAATCACAATTGTAGAGGAACATTTTGTCTAGCTCCCCAAAAACATTCGTCCAAAAATAATATCATTTGCCCCACCAAAATCAAAAAATACGTCCATATATTTACTGAATGTATATTTTCTACGCAGTTACATTTTTAGTCATATAGTTACTCTTTTATCAATATAGTTACTCTTTTGATCTTAGAGTTACTTTTTTGTACCATATCGTTACACTTTTGGATGCGCGGGTAGCGAAAAATCAGGCTACCCGCGGGGGTATTGAATGAATCCATATATATATATATATATATATATATATATATATATATATATATATAGTGTGTGTGTGTGTGTGTGTGTGTGTGTGTGTGTGTGTGTCTAACAGAAGACACCAAGATGGTTAGACACTCGATTTGTTAGTGATAGGTCCCATGATCGAGCTCAGGCCACAGGATGAATAGAATGGCCAATTTTTAATATATATATATATATATATATATATATATATATATATATATATATATATATATATATATATATATATATATATATATATATATATATATATATATATACACGGTGTGTGTGCGTACGCGTGCGCTTGTGTGTATTGTATGTGTGATAAAGAGTGTGTGTTAGGGTTGTCAATGGGTAAGGGTTAACCCGTTCACCCTTTACCCATACCCTGTAGGGGAAGGGTAAGGGTAAAGGAATTTCTTACCCTTTACCCGCCTACCCGCTACCCTCTAACCTGCTACCTTAGTGGGTAAGGGTAAGGGTAAGGCATTACCCACTAACCCACTACCCACCAATATTTATATATAATATATTAAATATATTGTCATATTGTTGTTTAAGTCTATTAAATATTCAATATCCATACCTTCTAACCCGCTACCCACCAATATTTATATATAATATATTAAATATATTATCATATTGTTGTTTAAGTTTATTAAATATTCAATATTATATGGTCATCATTTAATATAATCCATAATATTTTGTTTACTTTTTAAGTAGCTAATTTGTTCATGTAAGCATCACCATTTTGAAGGTATAAGACCAATGTGTATGAAATATTTTATAGTTTATGTACTATTTGACATTGTGTAGTCATTCTTGAGCATCTTGATATCTCACTTAAATATATAAATATATTAAGAAGCCTATTATTCTTAATATTAACATACATTTTTATAAAACATATAAATTCCCCGCCTCACCCTTACCCTCCTCGTTTACCATGTGGGTAAGAGGGTAAGGGTAAGGGGAGGGTAAGCATATTTGTTGAGTGGGGAATTACCCATACCCTTACCCGCCACTCTTGGAGGGTAAGGGTAAGGGTAAGGCCTTACCCTCCCCATACCCTCCCCATTGATAGCCCTAGTGTGTGTGTGTGAGTATATGGGATTAATAAAGAAAGATTCCCCCCCCCTTCCCATGCCCGTGGCAGAGGCCGAGCATCGAGTAGGGTGGTAAATCAAGGTAGGAACTAAGATTCAAACCCAGGTCCTTCGTGTGTGTATATATATGTTACTCTGTGTGTATAGATAACTAGATGGATTGCACAAATTTATATACATATATAAGCATGTGTATATATATTAATATATATATACATATGCATATATGTATATATATACATATATATATGTATATATACATATCTATATCTATATATATACATATCTATATCTATCTATCTATCTATCTATATATATATATATATATATATATATTTGGATGACTGACAATAAATTATAGTTCAACAATTAGATAAGGAGAGAAAGCATATGTTTCTCACAAAATTAGCATGGTTATTTATTCTAACCACATTTATACCATAAATAGTTTCTGTAGACATATTATATGTGGATCATTTCACAATTATATATCTTCAGAAAATATAGCCCTGGAGATAAGAAGAATATTAAGGTAACATAGAAATATTGCCCATGGGAGAGAAAAATTGTACGAGACAACAAATGTGATTTTTATTAAACATTTTCTCGATATCCCCTCATATTTGTAGTTTCTTTTCCTATAGACAAAAACTTTAAGTGTTGGCCTAAAACAACAATTTATAAGTTAGATATCAGCAAGTATTATGTTATATAAAAGTGCTAGAAGCTTTTTATACTACTTAATTTTTTCTTATTCTTCTTTATTGTTTAATTACATCAGCA
>OY856410.1:1207704348-1207804348 GCA_963693085.1 Alisma plantago-aquatica | reverse complement strand
AGCTCTTATTTTAGAATGGTTGTAAGGAGTGTGACCTAACAAGGATCTACAATTTACTTAATTGAGGAATAAACCTATTTAACCCAAACACACTAATATGTATGGTGGAAAAGATGAAATTTAATTTCTCAAGTATGATATATCAAACATAGTCTTTTTATAGAAGAAGAAATTTTAATGACTTCAAAATTATATTCATTACATGGTTCCTCACCTCAATGATGGAATTACAAAAAGATAGAGGTACATATAAATATTGCACCTCAATGGGCATTATAACATGTTAAGTACAAAATAGGGGGTACACATGCAAGAGGGGGTTGTCATCATAGAGGTAAGTTCAATGAAATTCCAATAAAAGAATGAGGCATTTGTATATAGGAGAAATACGAGATTATCAATAATATTACCATTAATGATTTGAAAATTTCACAAATTAATACAATCTTAACTTGATATAAAATATACTTATGGTAGCGATGATAGGGCCAAGAATCCATTGGGTTATTGGCCTAAAAAGGGTTGGGTGGAATAGCACATGCTGGGAAGAATAACATTCCAATGTGTATAATGTGGGTGGAATAGCACACCACGTATGGAAATTGTTTCTTTAAAAAGTATGGTTATGCATAAGGATCTATGATAGTTAGCTTTGTTTGATACTAGCATGCAAAATAGAGTGGCAAGACATACATATGATAATAAATCAAAATAAAATAATCAAATTGAATGGTAAGAGGGGTTACAAATAGGATACATCTAAATAATGTCAAATATTCCAAACGACTTTAATTCAAAAGATATAGAATTGTAATTTTGATGTTAAGAAAAGAAATATCAAGAAGAAGTAATCATTTTAAGAGGGTTCATAGCCATGGAAATGCTCAAATATAAATATAAGTTGCACATACATGATCTTCACAATAACTAGGTAACTCAATAGATATACTTGGTCCACAAAGTCAAGTTTTTATCTTAGGAACAAATCAATTGCATTAGTAAAACCAAAGCAAACATGTCTATACATTCCCGATATAGGGATATATATAGCTCTTACACTAATTTTGGTTGCCAAATTGAATATTAGGATTATAAATCTGATTAAGTTAATATATGATCCATTAGGTATCTATTTTAGTTCTAATATCCATTTTAGATACATAATTATAATTTACATGCTACATATATGTCTGGGTAATAATAGTAACCATCCAATCTGGCTTCTGCAATTTTTGTCTCTCTCTATGTATATCATTTAGCTCAAGTTTAGAAAACTAGGGTCAAGTATATAGTCCACACTAGATATACATATTGGAATGCTCTTATTGTAAAAATTTATGGTTTAACTCTCACATACACTCATATGCCAATAAATAATTTCCTCTGATTGTACATAGAGGTAAGCTGATATGTTATTGCATCTTGCTACAAATAGGTACTAGAATCAATTTTGTGCTCATATTTAATTCATTAATAGTCACAATTGGCAACATTTTGTGTTCATTCAAAAGAATCATTATAATATGTATTATTCCTTACTAGTAGTTTAACATGTGAGATTAACATTCCCTGCTACAAGTATACTAATATCTACACATTAAGAGTCTCAAATTAGGTATTAGGGATATATTATGTTTCCTAAGATCCATCTTTGTTAAATAATGTCTAGGAATGTTACATTGCTTATATTTTATAGGAATAAAATGTACTTTCACATTTAGTATTAAAATGATATATCTTTCTTAAGGATCATAGTTGTCCAACCAAAGTCAAATGTGGAAATTGTATGGGACGCTATCCATTAGTTCATATATGAAAGTATTAGTATGCAGGAAGTAAAAGTATTTTCAGTAAAGATGTCATTGAATGGTTTATTTTCCCCTTATTTTACCATTCTTAACGTTATCTCAATCCTTATTTTACCTGATTAACTTATAAAATATAAAACATGAATTAATATCAAGACTTTTAAATGGCCCTATTAGGAATTATATACCTAGACCTCAATACCTTTTCAATTGAATAGATTAGTTTGGTGATATCTAACATTGTCTTCTCTTTTTCTTTCATTATATTAACTATGCCGACGTCAATATTTGTAGAGATCCAAATGTATGGAAGGAGAAAATAGTTAAACATGTTTGGTCAAAATTGCACAAAATCTGATTATCATTGATCTTGGAAGCCATTGATCATATGGCAGGTTCCAAATGGTCGTCAACCTCCCTGACACTGTTAAAATTATACCATGTAGTAGACTAGTCAACCGTAGCTAGATTTTCTATGTGGAAATTAGAATATGGGAGGACGACCTTACTTTGATTTGTAGGGATGATACCTTTGAAGATTATGCTTTAGTTGTTACATTTGCATTTATTTACATATCAACTATGGTGGAATTAAGGATTGTGTAACTCTTTTAAGTTAGCACTAGGAGTGATCACGTGAGTGTGGGATGAAGCCAAGTTGCTAGTAGAGTTGGTTTTTAGCCAATGGTGATGCAACTAGAGTCAACGACAACAATGATAGAAGGTGGCAGAGACTGCTTTCTGTCATGGTATTGGGTAGTAGGGAAGTGAAAGGAATGGCCACTAGGGTTTAGATATGTGATGGGAAAGGAGAGGGTGAAGAAGGAAGGATGAAGGAAAAGAAATGGAGCAAGTGAGAGGATAATAAGATGAATAGGAGACAGGAGAAGAAGGGAACGATGACATGTTACCTAACTAGCCACATGCGTTCACATATGGAAGGATGTAAGTGGTGTGCCAAAGCAATGTATAGGGACATGAAAAGAAATTAATGTGTAAAATTATGGGAATTGGGAACAATCAATGGAATTTCATTGAAATTGAAGAATGAAATGATGTTTATTAAAAATGTAACTACAGAATGAAATGACATTTATTAGATGAATGTAAAAATGAAATAAGATTGACCTGAATTATGATAAGTAGGTTAATAAAATTATGAGAAATCCTATTTTAATGTTTACTTCTTCTTTTTAATTCATTTGTATTTTGTTTCCTTATTTGGTTGATAAGGTGCTCCTTTATTGCATTTTTTTCTCTCTTTTCATTAATTTGATACATTATTTTGCATTAATCTAATAACAACAATTAATTAGACCCAGGATGATTCTAGAGTGCCAATTTAGGGTCAAAAATGTTAATTTGTGGTGTATAATTAACCCCATATGTAACTTTATTAAATTAACTTATTTAAAAATTCATATAAAATGATTTTTTTAAATCTATATTTCATGCATAAAAAGAATTCTAATTTAATATAAATCAATGAAAAAGGAACTTTTTTAATATAATTTAAAAGGTATAAGAAGAGGGGATTTTTAAGCAAGTGACCTAGATGTGGATATGTCATACACTTCACCCCTTAAAATGGATTTTATCCCTGAGATCCATCCATTCCTAACCTAACCCAGCAAGATTCCTACATAAACTAGATTACATATTTTTGAGCAATTATTATCTTATCGATTGTGGCATGACTCATACAGATAAGTTATTTACTTCATTCCGCATGACTCATCCTTTATGCATACCTATTAAGTAAGGTGTCACTTTAGGTTTTACTTAGCTATAGACTAAATACTCGTCCTTATGGAACCTTACAATTATTATTAAATATTTACCATGTGGGGACAAGATGTGAATTTATTAGTTTTGTTAATACTTGAAATATTTAGTTTAGCTTCAAAGGGTAAATCTATCTATACATCTACCTCTAATAACACGTAGTGCATAAGTCCATAATGGTCAACTTTTGATGTGTAATTACTTAGTTTTTTGCCTAATTAAATAATTTAGTAACTAGGCATCAAAAGTTGACCTTTATGTCCTTATGAACTAATTTGTTTTAAGGGTAGAATTATGGATAACTTTACCTAGGAAACTAAATTGAATATTTCAAGAATTGATAAATATAATGAATTCACAACTTGTCCCCAAATAGTAATAAATAATTGTAGCAATGACAAATTAAGTACCTACAAATTATAATACAACTCTATTAACATGTGTGATTAATGTGTAGCTAACCAAACCTTAAAGTGACAACTTACCTAATAGGTATGGGTAAAGGTTAAATTCCCTTTTATATTGTCAAATAATATATTGTGTTCAAACATGCAAAGAACTTACCTTAATTTGATAAATGCAACTCATTGTTTGTATTCATTTAGGTTTCCATCTATTGTACAATGGTATTCATCTTGGCAAGGTTTAATTGACTTAATCATTCAATAATTATATTTGTGAAACACTATTTTACCCAAGGGTTTTCAATTTCATTCAATGTTAAGTTCAGTCAATCATAAAGTCAACTTACTCTCAGAATGTACTAAGGTGCAATACTCCACCCCATAAAACATTTAAATATAATACATCTAACTATATACAGAGGTATCTCACGGTAGGTCTACAAAGTAGCATATAACCAAAACTTTTTCTTACTCATAGCTCCACACCAAGGTCTAGGTCTTCAAGGTTGACTAGGATATTAAAGGGAGGGATTTCTACCTAAGGGGTTTCTTAATACTCAAAACTTCATGTAGTGATGACCTGGTCCATCAATTGTTACAATCTAGAAAACATTTCTTTCTATACATATAATATAACAATGAAAACAATTTTAAAAATTAAAACTTTGCAATAAAATTCCAAAAATGGTGTCAAAATCAACAGTGTACCAAGTAAATAATTTTTCACTATGCCAACATAAGTTGACTATTTTTCCATTACTTCATCCCACAAAGAAACTATAATGACTAAAACATATAGAAAGGAAAAGCAAAAGCACCACTTTACTTATAGCACGGGAAGGGGTGACATTGTTTCTTTGGGATGTCAACTCCTACCAAACACCTAGGTAGAGAGATTTGGGTACAACTATATTGAGGCAACACCATATTCTAGGAACGACCTTCCTAACCCTTTGTATTTTTTTCACATTATCACTTAACAAAAGAAACAAGATAAGTCTAAAAAAAATACAACATTTGTTATCCATGCATTCTTACTTCTTGAAGTGAATGTAGTAGACACATGTTTAACATATCATATGGGAAATTATGTAGAGTGGGACAACAGGTTAGTCACACCTTAGAGTGTTCATGGTAGCTTACTCTATATACTAGTTGAAATAATACGACATTAAAAGTACAAGGTTGGAACGAATCACGAGAATAGACAACTTTCATGTAGGAAATTTCCATCATCAGAGAGAGGGTAGGAATTATCGAGAATACCAAAACTCGAATCTCATCCAAAGATGTGGTTTGGGGAGTGATAGTGACAAAATTATATAGAGACTAAAACTCTATATAATATTCTATGACTCAAGAGAGGTACATCAAGACTCTATATAGGGTCAGCTAACTACCTAATCAGGGCATATGCATAGGAAAAATATATAACTTAAAATAGTTTAATTGATTGACTTCTTAGGATCTGAGACGAGATTGTAAGGAGTACTTCTTGAAATGGATCTACTACTTACTTAGTTCAGAACTTAACCCTTTCAAATACACGAAATATGTATGGTGGAATATATGAAATTTAATTTCTCAAGTATATTATATCAAAAATAGTTGTTTTGTATCTGTATGAATATTTCACTAATTCAATTTTATATTCATTACATAGTTCCTCACCGAACACATGGAGATCTATTGTAAAAGAAAATAGATGTTGGATGGTTGAGGGAGCTTGTGCTTTGATGGTGCTATGACTCCAATGGAACATATTCACTAGATCTCCAAGGCCTCATGCAATACTTTATATATGAAAGAAGAGATGTAGAAAACAAATTCCATCACAATCAACCAAACCAATAAACCTTAATTATATATTTTTTATGGTTTACTATGAGGGAATAAACTAGTTAGACTTAACCAAAACTTCGACATCTACCTCTATGGTCATCCTTGTTACATTGAATCCATTATCCACAATATTATTCACCTAATCAATTAAGAAACTTTCTGGTAAAAATATGGTGGTAGAGATGGATAATGTGATATTTGCCTTATGTGTAGGATTCCACTGCATCTCTCGCATGCTTATATTTCACCAGTATTTTTATCCAATGTCATTGAAGTATTAATCATGATTTAATATTAAATGCATGTGAATTAATTTTGACCTTTTTGTACTATGTATTTATCATTTTATAGCCTATGTATTGTAAGAATTTTGTGCATACTAATAATAACAAGATCAATAATATAATCTATGGAGAAAACCTACAAAGTGAAAGAAAAAGATATATATTATTTTGTATTTTCATAAGAGAAAGTAGTGAAATCAACCGAATGAAAATATAATTACTAGACTATAAAATATTGTTATATCTATCCATAAATTACCCACAGAGATTGAACAACATTCACTAATGTGAGCAAACTTTACTTTTCCAAATACCAAAATGAGATATTTTTTTTTCTCTCACTCTTGGTCATACAGAAATAAATTTTCTTTTTTATGTAAAGAAGAATGAAAAAATCAGATAAAAATCATCATTAGCTTGAGAATTGATATCTATAACACCATGAATTTCCACATTAGTTGAAAATTGGAGTTGTTGCAATGGCTCCATTACCCTTCTAGTTTCGTGATGTGATACTTATAGTTGTGAGCACACTGGCAATGCAATATTATTTTGATATTGTAGTATTCTATTATACTTGTAGAATTGGATTGGTAACATTCCCACCTGTGTAAAAATGTATCAGAAAAGCTTGATACATTCTTTGTTTTCTTTTTTATCATTTATTATACATGCATGGGCTGCATTTTAGACATTTATAGATCAACATTGCAACATGTATAACACATTGAAAAATGAACTCTTTTGACTATATGAAAACTTCTAACATGTTGAATTTTATTGTATGATAAGAGAGATTTAAAGATGACTATATGTTCCATCCTATCAGGTTAGAAGATTGGAGTAGGAAGACAAGTTTCATTAGTTCATTGAAAATATAACCTCACAAATGCTAAAACAATGCTAACATATATCACTGAAGTGTAAGATAATATGAAACTATTCTTGGTGGAGATACTTGTAGTGCTTCTGAAACCAACAACTAAGACATTTTCTGATACCACTAGTCAAGGTCGACATATTTCACAAGACAATACCAAAATCCTTGGAATTCTATGATGACTTGCCTTTCATGATAATCTTTTGTCAATAATATATCTCTATGGTGAACATTTTATTATCATACTTATACTGTATCTACATTACATTACAATTTTGTATACCTACCATAGGTATCAAAATTCCATATTTACACAAAATAAACTAGCTTTTCATTAAATGATCTCTACAGTATATACTATCCATGATTATTTTCTATGCAAAAATGTATATCAGAGGCATGAAAAACTATGTGGCCACCTAATTATAAATACTTGGCATGATTACTTTTGTAATTCTCACATGAAAGATTATAGATGTAAACTTAGAAACTCAAAGCATAGAATATTGACTCTAAAACAATTTTAGTAAATATACAAGACTTTGGCCCCAACATATGGGTTTTTCAAGAGATAAAAAAATGCTTCTGGTGTCAAACCTTGTATATAGAAAATTTAAGTTAATGTTTATAGGTCCTAGCTATTTGAGTCAGAAAATAGTTGATCTCAACTATCATGCATATCCATCTTACCAACCTCAAGGATTCCCTCTACTAGTATCTAAACTATATTGGTTTGTTCTGAATTGGATATACCTATTGTACATGGTATTCCATGTATACAACTGAATGGATGAAAAATGTACAAAAAAGGTAAATTTTTATTTGGAAGTTCATGTGGAAACCATTCTTACCTCCTAAGCTTGAACATCCTAGGTTGAGGTGTTGCAAATGCCACTTACCAACTTATGGAAATATAAGGAATATACATTTAAAGGGGGGGCTAAAACATATGAGAGCATGCACTTGAAACTACTACACAATTTTTTCCTTGACTACATGCGTGTTAAATCTATTTTAGATAATTTCTATTAGATAGAATTGATTACTGCTACCCCTATGGTAGACTTTATGTGCCTATTTGGATAGCCTTTACAAAGTATGAGAAGGAGGTAAACATTTTTTTGTGTCATGCTAGCTACTTGGTTGTACTATACCCTATGAATGTGTCATTAATTATTGTATAGGGTCTAAAGTTTTGGGGTTTGGACGACATCAAATAGCTGGAGGTGGTGCAATGTAAGTACAATCCCAAAAATTGCCAAATTTGTGAAAAGGATCCTCTCAAGAGAGCTTTTAGAAGATCAAGTTTGATGTCTCTATTATATTGAGATCCAAATTTAGTATAGGTGTTGTATAAAAAAGCCATAAGGGAGCAATTATGTTGGTGGCTGATGAAACCCTTCTAGGCAATTGAATGGTGTTTCAATAGAAATCATATGTTACATTGGACAAAGCCTTTGAGTATCTAAAGATCAAGTGGTTACCATGTTGAAAGTGGAATCAAAATCCATGAGTGTTAATATAGATATCATATACCATTAATTGTATATTATAAAGTGGTGCATCTCCATGACCTCTTGGAGTTGTTAGGAGGACGAGCAGGGACATATGACTGTTGAGGAGAAGGGATGACTGACATCTTGGATGGTAATTCTATAAAGATGATTGGAAGAGGAGAATGATCATGTCCGATCATTGGGTATCGCCCTAATGAGGAAAAACCTATGACTCATAGGTTGGGGGATGGGCACATAAGCTCTCATGCTTGACTGGCAGTGTCGATATGGGAGAATTCAGTCTGAGAGTGTTGGTTGGTAGAGACATGGAGAATTTATAGTGTTGACCCTTTCCAATCACAGAGATGGAGTGGAGTAGAGCACAAGAAAATAGGGAGAACTAGGGAGTAGAGACATGGGAGAGAGGGGTGTAGTTTTATGAAATACCCATTTAATGTATAGTTAACTATAAATATATACTACATTTAAAATAGAGAAAACAAATGTAGTTAGGGTTGAACCATTATATTAGCTTCATTTATTTTGTCTACATTTCTAGAACATGCAATTAAATTGGTTTTATTTATAACTACATATATTTGTGATTACAATAATTATAATTAGATCATATTTTATGTAGTGAGACACATAATTACAATTTAGATGTCAAGAAAAGTAATATCATTAAGATGCCTCATTATAGATAAAATAGAGTCATAGTCATAAAAATTTCTAAAATTAAATAGAAGTCACCCATACCTAATCTTCACAGCTACTGCTTAACTCAATAGATATACTTGGTCTACAAAGCCAAGATTTCATCCTAGGAACACATTAAATATGTTAATCAAACCAAAGAGATCTAGTGTATATATTCCACGTATAGCTATATATATTACTCTTACCCTAATTATGATTACCTAATGGCAAATTAGGATTTTTAATGTCACTAAGTGAGTATACATTCTATTAAATATTTATGTTAGTTCTAATATCCATCTCTACTCACACATTTCTAAGTATCTACTTTACCTATATGTGTGGCTAATAATATGCACTCCACTAGTTTGGATATTGTAGTTTTATTCTCTACATCTCTGTATATAACATGTGGCTTGAGTTTATCCAACTACGATCAAGTATACACTCCAGATTAGATATATTTACTAATTTTTATATTGCATGAGTATGTGATTTAAGTCTCACATACACTCATATGTGAATACATAAGTACCTTTTATTGAACATATGTGTAAACCAATATGTAAATTGCATAATACTATAGTTATGTACTAAAGTCAAGCATATTCTTAAATTTAATTTATTAATAGTTTCAGTTAGCACAATACCAAAAAAATAGTTTCAGTTAGAAGTATTAGGTGTTGATATATAATTAATATTATAATTTCTTATCGTATCTTACTACCAGTCTAACTAGATATATTACAATTTCTCACTATAAGTATGCTAATATATATCTCATTAATATCAATTAGGTATTAGGCCTATAATATCTTTACCAAAAGCCATCTTTATTAAACAAAGTCTAAGCATGCTTGAGCTAGTTATACTTTCTAAGGATAAAATGTAATTTCACATTTAGGTATTAAATTATATATATATATATATATATATATAGGATCATGTTTGGTCAACCAAATACAGTGATGTACATTATACGGGATCTTATTCGACTGGTTTATTATCCTCAGGTATTAAATTTTAGGAAGTAACAAGATCCCTGTCAAACTTGTAGAGAAATTATTTGTTTCATTTCCCCTCATTTTGCCACTTACAATACAGTCTTAATCCTGATTTCACCCTATAAGTTATAAAATCCAAAACATGAGTTAATATCAAGACTTTTGATTTCTCATCGTAGTCTTTCCTTACCAAGATCTCAGTAATTTGCTAATTGAATATATTACTTCAATGGTCTCTATAAAAACCTTCTATATTTAGTTCTATAGATTAACTATGATATCATTGAATACTTTTACTAATCTAAACATGAGGAATAAGAAGAGTTCAAGTTGTGTGGTTGGCTCTACATTGAAATTTGATGATCATTAATCATGACATCTTGACAATTAGATGGAAGGTTCCATATAGTCATCGGTTTCCCCTAACATTGCCAAAGTCAGGCTAGGAATTAGTCTGGTCACCTGTGGCCAGAGTGTTGTGTCACTAAAATGTGAGGAGGACCTCCCTTCGAGTTGTAGGGTTGAGAACCCTAGCGGTGAGACTTTCAGACATTTCATTCACACAAGTTGTTGTTAGAGCTATAAGAGTGGAAAGTGGGGCTTGGAATGGCTTGAGACTCCCAAACAATACCGCATTGATGAGTAGAAGACATATTTGGCCAAGTCAGTAGGCTCTAGTGCTTGTGTCGTGTATGAGGGAGGTTAAGAGTGAGTAGTGTTGGGTTTTGTTTCATTTTTTAGGAAATAAAACCAATAGAAACTCAAATGGCATGTTTAAAGGCCAAGTTTTAGATTAAACTAAAATGTAATATAAAATAAAGAAGAAATAACAATTAAATTGAGTTAGAGATATAAATTGTATCACCTACTTGTTCAAATAGGAATTCTAGTTAAAGAAATTATCATTATAGTTTGTGTCAGATGCATGTTGTTCTTCCAGTCATGATCTAGTCATGAACTTGTAGAAAGGAGTCATATGCTTGTGCATTAATAGTGAAAAACAAAGCCACTAGTGTGACTCAGCAACCATTAAACACTACCATCAAGCAGACCACATCTTTGGAAGACAGCAGATGAGGCGCTAATGATATCCAAATTTGTGGATGGTACATGTCTATTTTACCCTCATTCCTCTTAAATTTACAATATTTATCTCTAAAAATTCCCCTTTTCAATATTTAAATCTTACGTAGGAAAAAGACCCAACCTAGCATCTCTGTCAAATTTTTCTTGATGGAACTTCATATGATGACAGGAAGACAAATGGAACCACACAGAAGAGCCATCGGTCCCCAAGCAACAAGACCCTTCACAAATGCTCAACATTGACGAAATTGAAGCACATGATGATTGTCAGTCCCAGACCAACAAGTTACAAGATCAACGAATTCACAAGCATGATGTCTTTACAATCTTGATAGCTTTACAAGACTGACCACCAAAGACACCATATGTTGTCTACAGATGATGTAATAGTTGGCGGTTTGGCCACAACAAAGCCTCTAATTGGCGAGGTTCCAAATAGTCAGTCATTGACCGTTGATGCCACATATTAATGACTATGGGCCATCAACCACTGAGACCTCTAACAAAGGACACTACCACTCTTCTATTATTTAAAATGTGTGCCCCAAGGAACATGCTACAAGGAAAAGAAAGTACCTTACACTCAAGTTCCTTGGATATGAGAAAAATGTCTATAGATAGAAGATGGTAGTCTTTGTTCAAGCATTTTTTTCTTCTACCATGAATTTCTTTGCCATAGAATAGTGGTATAGAGGACAATGTTTGAGGATTCATCGATCCCTTGCTCCTTCCCCAAGTTATAAAGTATCTCCTTCAAGAGAGAGAGAGAGAGTTCTTTTGGTCCTTGCCAATACCGCACCATCACCAGATCAAATGAAGAAGGAGGTCTTCACTGACATACAGTTCTATATCAGTTTCTATTTGTTGTATCTTTATCCTTCTTCTCTAATCCATCTTGTTCATATTCATCCATCTATCCATCTCCATGTCTTCATTCACTTGCAAATCCAAATTGTCATTCACTACCATGAGTAGATAATTCATTTCTTGGGTTGGAAGTAGCCACTAAGGCTCTGCCAACATATTAATACTTATATACATCGAATATATACTCTTATCAATGTTTATCTCCATACTCTTATTCTTTATTGCTTCACTTGCATGATTAACTACCATCTTGTGTTGTTTGTTTGCTAATGCCTCAAGAGAGTAGTATACTCCTATGTATAATAGTTTTAAAGTAGTATGAATGCGTGAGAATGGTTGAATGACAAAATTGATGATCATATGGTTGTGTGTTTGGTTGTTTAATTATCATCTCAATAAAAAGACACACTTATGATCTTGATCTATCCTAAGCTTGAGAGAGGAGAGAACTGAAACTTATGATGATTTCTTATAAACTATGAGAAGGGTACATGATGGGTGTGAATATTGAATGATGGTGAGTTTCCTCAGAAGGTGAAACTCAATCCAACTGTCCATCCATATATTCAACAACACATCTAAGGATGTGATACATCTTTGTACTATTCATATAGTTTTACTTTAAATTTGTTTTCACATTGTTTTTTGGATACCATCTTCCATGCATAACACTTGTCTCTCTTTGAAAACTACTAGAGGGGGGGTGAATAGAGTTTTATAGATAATTTAACAATTATTGAACTCAAACAACCACAATGAAAATATTGGACAAGGAGACACATGGTTTAGAGTGGTTCCAACTATAGCAAATACTATAGCCGTCAGTCCACTACCCGGTTGCTTACCCAACCGGGATTTGAAAAGAAATTTATTTTATTACCTCGCAAGGACTTTACATAAAATACAATTTCTTTTCCCAAACCCTTCAAGCAGCCTTCACCCAGAAGTAATCGCCCAACCTTGAAGTAGCCTTCCCTTGAAGTAGATGCACCAACTCCCGTTGCACCAGCCTTCTGAAGTAGCTTCCCGTGCGATAGCCTTCTTGAAGTAGCTTGAAGTCCCCTTCTCCACCTGAGAAGTCAACCCTCTCCAATCCGCAGCCTCCAACCCTAGGAGTAGCAAGGAGAGTACAAAAGATACAAAGGAACAAGAAAGAAAAAGGAAATTACAACTTATCCTTTAAGCCCAAGGCTTGATTTGCCTATATCAAGTGTGTAGATCTCCTAACCAATGTGTATGACAATGTGATTGTAGTGGATAGGAGATACTAGCCTATAGGACACGAAATGTGAGCAATAGGAATGAATGGCAAGTGTAGGAATTGCTCTATTGCTCTAAAACAGATTGCAAGTGTGTATTCAAGCTCAAGTATAGCACAAGTATATCTTGGGTGTATTTTGGTGTCCTAAGGCATGTCCTATTTATAGGAGTGGCCTATGAATACTTAAGGACGTTCTAGACAACTTCTAGGGGCTTCTAAGTGCTTAACTAGCCGTTAGGTATAAGTTAGGTGCGTTAGTAACGGCTAGTTGCTTTATTCTGCAGTTGCTGTCAGAGACCATCTCGGTCGACAATTTGTCGACCGAGATACCTTCTCGGTCGAAGTTTTGTCGACCGACAGGCTCTCTGGATCAACGTTCATTTGCAACTGCCATCTACTTTGTCAGCTGTGTCTAACGGCTACTTGGGTCATTCTCGGTCGAGCAGTTTGTCGACCGAGAGTGTCTCGGTCGAGGAGTGTGATCGACCGAGAGTGACCCTGTTTTCAATCTTTTAATTAAACCACTAAGTATGTGTATGAGTGTGCTTATGTGATCCTTTTTGAAGGAGATGACTTTAACTAAGTGTGGTGTTTAGCTAGGAAGATCCAACGCTTGATTTACATGCAATCTAAGTACTTGTACATTATATATTTGTACAAGTTTTTACAACAGTGATTACATTGCATGGAAATATAAATATGTAAGCTTTTTGGATTTTCCCTAGTTGCTTTGTCATCTACCTTAATCCTGCACACTCAAGTAGCACGTTAGATCAACAAGAATGAAATGTTTGTCATCATCGAAACAAAGGGATTTATCATAATGTCCAATTTATCCAACAATCTCCCCCTTTTTGAAGATGACAAACATTTCCTAAAATATGAAATAAGGAAATATAAAGCATGTGAGTTTCATACCTGAAGATTACCTTTTGTAGCCATTCTTGTTTTACAAGTGAGTGCTGGCCATCAAGATGAAACTCATTTATATTTATATTTTTGATTTTATATTCTTTCTCCCCCTTTGTCATTTCAAAAAGATATCCAGGTTAAACATTTTATTTCTTCTCCCCCTTAATTTTCTATTAAGCTCCCCCTTAAATAGATATCCTATAAGGAACATAGATTTATGTCTAATTTATCCACAATTCAATCATTTGCAAAGGATGTTAAGCCTTGAAATGATATGAGATTCCCTTAAGCTTATGATGAATGTATATTTATTTCTCATCTATCAAAGGATGATAAGCCCTAAATTAAATGAGAGTCCTTTAATCTTAGAGTACATAAAAAAATGTCTCCAACCAAAACAAGGGATGTTAAGCCCTGATTTGTTTAGAGAGTTCCTTTAAGAGCAAGATATATCATTTTGATGAAATTCTTTTTCATACAAATTACTTTTAAGAATCCGAAGGTCATAACAAACTCCAAATGATGTTAACAATGTTTTTGTAAGCTTCATAATCAAATAATCAAATTTGTTTTATAAGCTCCCCCTTAATCTTACAATTTAAGCAATTTAAGGCTTTTAAGGTCACAAATGATAAATTTTTGATTTTGACCTTTATCAAAAGTATACTAAGATTAAGTTCAATAAATTGATGTCCAAATAAGAATTTTGTCAAAGCTTATTTTAGGTCGCCCTTGACTACGACCATAGCGCCCCTTGGCTAAATGTTGTTTTAACCAAGAGGCAAAAATTGCAGATTTCCAATTAAGCATTCATATCAATTTTGATGCATGTTTAAGTGATACTAAACATGAAAGTATAATGAATATTTCAAATCTTTTAAAGATATCAATTGAAAACATTGTTCTTTTTGCAAGCATTTCTAAGATATAAATCACCAATAAGTTCTTTGCTTGTCTATGTAATGATAGAATGATAGAACAGAAATTTTCTTTAAACTAAGAATAATTTTGGTTTTTTTTTTTGACCAAATTTATTTCTCATAATCTTTCAAGGATGATTTCCATAATTGATACTTTATTATACAGTCATTGATCATGAATAGACAACAATTTTGAACAATTTCAAAAGAATTCAGCAATTTTACAGCATTCTGAAAAACAGTGACATACTCGGTCGACAATTTCTCGACCGAGGTTCACTCGGTTGACAAATTCTCGACCGACTGAATTTCTGGAAAGTGTTCAGAATTCTATTTCAAGTACAATATAGACTTTATCTAATTATTTCAAAGATCAGTTTGAGATAAACATATGAATATCAAAGTAACATTTAGATCAACTCTCAACTTATCATTATTCAGAATTTTAAGTTTTAAGGACCTTAATTGAGATAAATTGTCAAGTTAGAAATTTTAGTTACTTGAATCATTTTGTTACCCCTTTCTATTAAGTCGAGATAGACATAAGGATGTGCAATTTAAAGTATTCAGTCATATCTCAACTTAGTATAATCAATTCAATTTGGGGTTTTCGGAACCCATACTAACTCAACATTCCTTTTCTTGTATGGGCATGAAAAAGAGTAATGTCCAAGACGAGAGCAATAATGGCAACATATAGAATCAACCTCAAGTCTTTTTCTATGGTTTTGTTCTAGGTTGTTCTTTGGTACAAATGTGGCTTGATGTGCTCGTGTCTTTCTCCAACTAGGTTGTTGATGAGTTTTCCCTTTGGGCTTATAACCTAGTCCTCTTCTCCCTATTTGATGATAGGAATTATCCAATATTCTATCAAGGATTCCATTGTTGCTTAACCTACTAACTTCTTGTTGCAACTTTACGATCTCATCCATTCTTTTCTTAATATCTAGTTTTGCTTGATCTAGATTAGATGATAAAGAATTCCTTTCTTTCACTATACTATCATAATCTAGATGTGTACACAAAATAGGTTGTTTTTGAAAGTCATTTAACTTTGCAAGTAATTCAACCTTTTCTTGATATAGAAGATCATAATTTGTTTCTAGAGTAAAAATCTTCACTTCACTACTACTTAGAGATGATTTCAAAGTACGGTTTTCAGAAACAATGTCATCTTTTTCAAAACCAAGAGTATTCAATTTAGCATATAAATCGTTATTTTCAGATGTAAGAGCAAGAAGTCTAGCATTTAACTCATCGTTTGTTTTACTAGATTTCTTTAATTTCTTCTTGCACTCAACATACTTATTGTGAGTTTCTTCAAGACTAGAAATTAGCTCTTCTTTTGATAAATCAAGAAGGCTTACCTCTTCTTCTTCTTCCTCATTGGTTGTAGCAATGAAACAATTCTTATGGACCTCTTTCTTCTTTTCTTTCCATGGACAGCCGATTGTTGTATGGTTTGTTCCTAAACACCAATTGCAGCTTGTTGAAAGTTGGTCCAAGTTGCTCCTTTGTCTGCGGTCGTAGTCACCTCCACCCTTCATTCTTCAAGACCTGGTTAGGGTTCCTTGAAGCCTGCTCTGATACCAATTGAAAACTACTAGAGGGGGGGGTGAATAGAGTTTTATAGATAATTTAACAATTATTGAACTCAAACAACCACAATGAAAATATTGGACAAGGAGACACAGGGTTTAGAGTGGTTCCAACTATAGAAAATACTATAGCCGTCAGTCCACTACCCGGTTCCTTACCCAACTGGGATTTGAAAAGAAATTTATTTTATTACCTCGCAAGGACTTTACATAAAATACAATTTCTTTTCCCAAACTCTTCAAGCAGCCTTCACCCAGAAGTAATCGCCCAACCTTGAAGTAGCCTTCCCTTGAAGTAGATGCACCAACTCCCGTTGCACCAGCCTTCTGAAGTAGCTTTCCGTGCGATAGCCTTCTTGAAGTAGCTTGAAGTCCCCTTCTCCACCTGAGAAGTCAACCCTCTCCAATCCGTAGCCTCCAACCCTAGGAGTAGCAAGGAGAGTACAAAAGATACAAAGGAACAAGAAAGAAAAAGGAAATTACAACTTATCCTTTAAGCCCAAGGCTTGATTTGCCTATATCAAGCGTGTAGATCTCCTAACCAATGTGTATGACAATGTGATTGTAGTGGATAGGAGATACTAGCCTATAGGACACGAAATGTGAGCAATAGGAATGAATGGCAAGTGTAGGAATTGCTCTATTGCTCTAAAACAGATTGCAAGTGTGTATTCAAGCTCAAGTATAGCACAAGTATATCTTGGGTGTATTTTGGTGTCCTAAGGCATGTCCTATTTATAGGAGTGGCCTATGAATACTTAAGGACGTTCTAGACAACTTCTAGGGGCTTCTAAGTGCTTAACTAGCCGTTAGGTATAAGTTAGGTGCGTTAGTAACGGCTAGTTGCTTTATTCTGCAGTTGCTGTCAGAGACCATCTCGGTCGACAATTTGTCGACCGAGATACCTTCTCGGTCAAAGTTTTGTCGAATGACAGGCTCTCTGGATCAACGTTCATTTGCAACTGCCATCTACTTTGTCAGCTGTGTCTAATGGCTACTTGGGTCATTCTCGGTCGAGCAGTTTGTCGACCGAGAGTGTCTCGGTCGAGGAGTGTGATCGACCGAGAGTGACCCTATTTTCAATCTTTTAATTAAACCACTAAGTATGTGTATGAGTGTGCTTATGTGATCCTTTTTGAAGGAGATGACTTTAACTATGTGTGGTGTTTAGCTAGGAAGATCCAACGCTTGATTTACATGCAATCTAAGTACTTGTACATTATATATTTGTACAAGTTTTTACAACAGTGATTACATTGCATGGAAATATAAATATGTAAGCTTTTTGGATTTTCCCTAGTTGCTTTGTCATCTACCTTAATCCTGCACACTCAAGTAGCACGTTAGATCAACAAGAATGAAATGTCTGTCATCATCGAAACAAAGGGATTTATCATAATGTCCAATTTATCCAACACTCTTTTGGTAAGGTGTAACTAATATAGTGCTTAGGATTATTTACACATGCCACCCTTGTCCCTAAGATCTACCTTGATTATTAAACAAGCCCACGTTACTATCTTTGTGGGTGCCTAAGTATCGGGTTACAAATATAATGTTTGATTACTCTAGATACTCTCCTTTTAGACACATGATTTAAGGTGATCAACTTTTGGCGTCATTGTTATGGACAAGGCAAACTAGAACTAGTAACGACCCTCTTTCTGGATACAATATGTCAGTGTCTTATGTATAGCAATAGACTTAAATGCACACTTTTAGATTTGTTGATTCTATTCATCTTGAAACCTCATGTCACGTGTTCAGTCTCTTACCTTGACTTAATGATTTATTTTAGGAGGTTTAATTTGAATTGGATCCTATTTCCTTTTTCACAAATGAAGTCATCCATCCTCATAGAAGAGTGGTTTAGAACCTCAAAAATCATCATGATGAGGAGCATCATGAAGAAGAGGAGAGGATTCCATGAGATGGAACATCAAGGTGATGAACGTGAAGGCGATGATGATGAAGAAGGTGACCCCTCTCTTAGATCTTTGGTTGCAACACGAGAAAACAAATCTAAAAATCCTATTGTTCTTCTCATTCTTAATTTTTCCAACTTTGAGTTGAATCTATCCCTCATTAGTGTGATACAATAAAGAAATTGTGGTAGAAATTCAACGGACGAGAACCCTTCTCACCACCTCGATGCATTGAAAAATATATGTGATACCCTTAAAATGAATAGGGTTCCATAAGAGATGATCTACTATAAGGGAATCAACTTCTCTCTAAGAGACAAAGTGCTGGTATGGTATCTATCTCTCAAGAATAGGAGCATTTGTGGATGGCCAACTGTAGCTGATGCCTTTGTTACAATGTTCTACCTAATAGAGAAAACTCTATGCAACAAACATAAGATCATTAGTTTCAACAAAAAAAACCCAGTGAAAACTCACATGAAATTTGGGAGAGATATGAAAAATACCAGAGGGACTACCCCCATTACAGTTTTGATAAGGGATATCTTGTAATTAAACTTTACAGTGGGTGCATATCTCTGGGCAGTGAATTTATGGGGAAAGATCTGAAAGCTTCTAAGATAATAACTGAAAACATGGTTGCACTAAAATCCATCCTTGATCATTGAAGAGGACCAACGAGTATAGTATTCACTATGAGAACCACTATAGATTCCAAGTCTCTTGAATCTCTCATGGCCAAGATAGATAAAATAGCCAATATGATCATTGCATATACACTTACAAAATGTTGTTCATTGCATATACACTTACAAAGAGGAGGATAACCAATATGATGGTATTGAGAATGTTTCCTACATCAGAGATCAGATCATTCTAGATTTTTTATGGGAACAAATATGTTGTTGAGAACTCCCGACAACTGAATATTCCAAACAATGCACCTATAGACTACCTAGGTTTGGCAGAGAAGGTGGACCATATAAGTTCACATCTCACAAACTATTAGCTGAATAGGAGCAATTTCTAAGAACAAAACTAGACCCAGAACTAAAACTCTGGAGGCCCAAGTCAAAGTCAAGATTAGATTGTACCCACCAAGACATAAGGATATAATTGTTTGCCTTCCTAAATAGACATGCTAATATAAATGATAAACTGAACCAAAACACCATCAACAACAACACTCTGTTGAATATCATGCAATCACAAATGAGAAGTGTGACCATGAATATAGTTGATGTAAAGGTTCACAATAGAATGATACCAACAACTCACAAATCTGCCGAAGTTAATCAAGAACCCACATGGAAGAATCTTGTCAAGGACTGAGCGTAATCCTAAAGGTCACGAGACTATGAAAATTGTCACGCATAGGTCAGGAATAGTTGTGAAAAAACCAACAACTAAGGCTCACAAAGAAAGTATTAATATTCCTGAGTTACAACCTCATACTATCATAGTCTGGGAAGAACTTAAAGTTGAAATAATTCCTAAGAAGACTTAGTCAAATGAAAAAGGTAAAGGAAATAAGCCATTGAAAGAGAAGAAACTTGATACTACCAAGGAAGTAATGGACAATAGGGATCTTTACACACCATGGATGCCCTTCCCATATAATATAATAAAGGATCATATTAATGAGAGATGTGAGAAGTTTATCAAATCCATGAAGATGCTACTCCGTCACATCCTATTCCTCAATTCCATTAAATAAATTCCAACTTATGAAAAGTTATTCAAACACCTTATTACCACAAGAAGATGTGGAGACGAGGTTGAAACTATGAACATTGTCAAAATATCTATTGTTTTTTATGAAAGAAAAGATTCTAACAAAATAGAAGACTCCTAGACCCTTCACTTTCCCATTCAACATTGGAGATAATGAGGAAAGAAATGGATTAGCTGATTTTTGAGCAAGCATCATCCTGATGCCGCTCAAACTAGCCAATAGGTTGGGTCTGATGGTGAATATGAGAATGCATATTCAACTAGAAGATCACACCTTCACTATGTTGGAATCATGGAGGATGTCCCCATCCACATAGGAAGATTCTTCATTCCTTAAAATATAGTTGTCATCATCTCGATTGAAGATCCAACTTTCCCTATGATATTAGGATGATCCTTCCCTTCTACAGGTTAAACCATAATCTATGTGGATGTTGGTATCATAACCATAAGGGTTGAAATGATCACATTGACTTCAAGGTCCAAGACATCATGAGAGGACCATATCTCTTTGAATCAGTCTATTTCATGGATAGATAGAACCAATTTCGTGAAGAACTACAGGAGCAAAATGCTATATTGGATCCTCAGATGAGAGAATTGACTCACCCAAGTTGTAATATAGAAGATTCTGAAGTAGTTGAACTACTTGATTGTTGCACATAGAATAAAGTGATAGTAGTAATCAAGAATATTCATCGTCAGAGGTAGTGAAATATTCTTTCCTTGAGAGAAATATTTATAAAGAAGAGGCCCCAAATCCTAAGCCAGAATTGAAAAAGCTTCCTAGAGGTTTAAAGATTGAATTCCTAGATGATGAAGAGAGAAATCCAGTGATAATAAACCCCACTCTGTCTAGCAAGCAACAAGAGAAACTTATGACTAAGCTGAGGTTGATAAGAAAAGTTATTGTTTACTTTGTTGATGATATTCAAGGTTTGAATCATGTCGATTGTATGCACAAAATTCATGTAGAATTTGTTGCAAAGATTTTGTCTCATGGGAAAGGAGATTAAACAAAAACTTTTTTTTTTGAAAGTGGGACCGAAGTCATTTTATTAACCCAAATCATTTTGTGCTAGTACAATGACTTCAGTATCGAAGTTATCTATGCGAGAAAGGGAAAACTCTAACATGCGTGCCTTAGTGGCTAACAGATGACTGACTCTATTTGCCTCACGGTACACATGACAAAAGTTTATAGCATAAAAATCTACGGAAGCTTCAACGATCTGCATGACGACACGATCCTCGTATCCTCGCCCATGGTGTCCGACCTTGATGGCTTGTACCAAGTTCAGGCTATCTGTCTCCACCAACAGTTCAGTGAAACCCATTCTGCGGGCTTCCTTCAATGCCCCTCTCATCGCCATTGCTTCTGCCATGAGGGCTGAGGTAGCATGGCCAAGCTGCAATTGAATAGTGGCCCTGATCTCCCCTTGACCGTCCTGAATGATTGCACCTCCAGCAGCTGCTACGCCTTGCTTCCAGCATGCATCGACGTTCAGTTTAAGCACTCCCTGTCCCGGCGGCTTCCACGGTTTAGCTCTAGACAGCGTGGCCTCTTATCCCGTCGCCCGCTTCTTCCTATTCTGGTGGTGCTGGTAGTCACGGACCAGGTTGGAGAAGCTAGCGACCAACGTCGTCTCGTAGAGAGGTGTTTCTTCGAAGAGTGCCTTGTTCCTCGCCATCCACGCTATCCATGTCATCGTCGCCAGCTCCGCAGCCACCTCCTCCTTTGCATGATTAACCAAAACCTGCAGCAGATCGTCGGTGTTTGCCACCAGATCGGTGGTGCCATTCAGTTCCGCCCCGCCGCAAGCCCACACGCGTTTTTCATAGTCGCAACGGAGGACCGCGTGTAGGTCATCTTCCTCCACCTGTTTGCATCGTTGGCATAAGTTTGTCGATGTGACCTGCCTTCTATGTAGCCTACACATCGTTGGGAGTGCTTGCTTGCATAGCCTCCAAACAAAGTGTATAAGCTTTGGTGGCCACTGCTTTTTCCACAGTTTGTTCCACTCACTCCCTTCTACCACCGGTACGCCGCCGTTGCCCTTTGTGAGGTACAGGTAGGCCGACCGGGTAGTGAACTCTCCCTTCGGGTCAGGCTCCCACACGAGCTGGTCCTCTTCCTCCATATCACTGAGTGGAATTCTTAGTATTCTATCATGAAGTATAGGCGGCAGCAGCCTACGGACGCGCTCATCGTCCCATTCTCCTTCTGCGTGCTTGATGAGAGATTGGACACGGTGTCCGTCATCCATTTGCTCTTCCCCCTCCTCAAGTTTTCGTGCATGTAGCCTTCCATAATGACCGGGAATCCATCTATCACTGAAGGTGCGGATCTTTGTCCCCCTACCGATGCGCCACATGAATCCGTCCCTAGTATGTTGCATGGACCCTTGGATACTCCGCCATGTGTAGCTCGGACCATACCCAACGTCAGCGTCCAGAATATCTTTCCTTGGGAAGTACTTGGCTTTTAGGACACGTCCAGCGAGAGATTCTGGATTTGTAGCTAGTCTCCACCCTTGTTTAGCCAATAGAGCAAGGTTGAAGGCTCTTAGATTCCGGAAACCCAACCCCCCGTTACCTTTCGGTTCACAAAGCGCTTCCCAGCTGATCCAGTGTATCTTACGTTCCCCTTCTTTGACACCCCACCAGAATCTCGCAATCATCCTGCAAATCTCATCTAGCAACCCGTCTGGGATTTTTAATACACTCATGTAGTACGTCGGTATGGCTTGGATGACTACTTTTATGCGAATCTCCTTTCCCAGTTTTGATAGGAGCTTTTCTTTCCATCCTTGTAATTTCTTCCATATCCTATCCTTTATGGAGCTAAATACTTGTTTCTTGGATCTCCCCATTGCCGTTGGTAGTCCCAAGTACTTGGCATGGCGGTCTACCTCCTTCACCTGTAGGCTCCTTTTGATACACTCCCTTCTGTCTTGTTTTACATTAGCACTAAAGGCGACTTCTGATTTCTCGTAGTTGATCTTTTGTCCTGACGCTCTTTCGTATTGGCTGGTAATTTCAGCTAGAAAAGAGCACTCCTATTGGGTCGCCCTCGTGAATAGGATGATGTCGTCTGCAAAGAAGAGATGTGATACTCTTGGTCCGTTTCTGCTGGCTCTTGCTCCATGTAGTCATCCATCCCTGTTTGCTTTGAGAAGGGAAAGGGAGAAAATTTCAGCGTAAAAAAGAAATAGATAAGGGGATATAGGATCACCTTGGCGTAGACCTCTTGTCCGCTTTACAGTTCCCGTCCTTGTTCCGTTGATGACGATTGAGTGTGAGACGCTTGAGACACATTCTTGTACCTTCGACCTCCATAGGCGGGGATGCCCATCTTCTCCATGGCCTTGTCCAGAAAGTCCCATTCAATTCTATCATATGCCTTACTCATGTCCAGTTTGAGCGCCATAGTACCTTCCTTTCCTTTCTTTTTCTTCTTCATCATGTGGAACATCTCATAGGCCACCAAGGCATTGTCGGTGATCAGCCTTCCTTGCACAAAAGTGCTTTGGTTTTCGGATATCTTCTTGTTGAGGAGCGGTTTTATCTGGTTCGCCATCACCTTAGTAATAATTTTATAGGAGACATTGCACAGACTTATGGGGTGGAATTCAGAAATTTTCTTTGGCTGTTGTACTTTTGGTATGAGCACTATGTCTGTCTTGTTGATGTCATTCAACTTCTTTTTCCCCTTCCACCAATCCTGTATAAAATTAATGAGTGATCTTTTAACAATAGCCCAGAAACTTTGGTAGAAAACCGCCTTCATACCATCGGGCCCTGGAGCCTTGTTGGGATGCATTTGTTGGATTGCACCCCAAATCTCTTCTTCCGTCGGCAAGCTATCTAGCATCAAAGCTTCATCACCCGTGATCACTCTGTCCACCCCGTCAAAGATGTGATCATCTATCATTGGGTTTGATGTCTTAAACAGATCTTCAAAGAAACCAACCGTAATCTTCTTAATCTCTTCAGGTTCTTGCCTCCACATTCCTTGGGAATCCTCCAATCCTGCAATGTGATTTCTTTTTCTCCTCTGACTCGCTTTATGGTGGAAGTAGCTGGTGTTTTTGTCCCCGTCCCGCATCTCATTTTCTCTAGCTCTCGCGTGCCAGTAGCTTTCTTGTAATCTGAGCAACTCATGCACCTCATCAGCTAACCGTTTACATTCCCTTAACATCACATCATCGGGCGGCCTATTTTGTACCTCTTGAAGATTTTCTTCGGCTTTCTGTAATCTTTTCTTAATATTATTGAATTTATCATCAGCCCACTTTTCAAGTTTCTCCCCACAGTAAGTCGTCTTCTCATGTAAGTCACAGCCCAGTGCCTCATTCCACGCTTTCTCAATCACCTGTCTGCAATCCGGAGCCGAAAGCCACATAGTTTCAAACCTGAATTTTTTTTCCTGTTTTTCCTCCTGCCTTGAATGTGTAGCCGTGATAAGAATGGGGGCGTGATCTGAGAACTGTATCGGGAAGTGTCGTACCTGTCTGACCTAGAACATGTTGCACCACTGCTGATCAGCCAGAAATCTATCCAGTCGCGCCTTCATCCTTGTTTCCTTCCTTTTTCCCCGGTGCCACGTGAAGATGTTTCCTTGGAAGCCCATATCTTTCAATTGACAATCTTCTATTGCCTCTATAAAATTCCTCATCTGCCATTCAGCTCTGCTCTGCCTGCCCTGCTTTTCCTCATCTTTAATAATTTCGTTAAAGTCTCCCCCCAGAATTTTGGGAAGCTGGGAAGACCCACAGATGCTTCTCATGAGATTCCACGTGGCCTGTCTCTCATGCACTGCTGCCCATCCATAGATACCCATGAAACCAAACCTGCTTGTGTCCCCATCGCCTCCCACCTCAGCGTATATATGATGATCTGAGAAAGAAACCACCTTCACCGTATCCCCCCTCCACCACAGCCCTAGACCACCTGCCTTCCCTATGCTATCCACTCCAAACCCATTCTCAAACCCACAGCTCCTCCTCAACTTCTCTTGTTCCTGACTTCTGGTCATGGTTTCCGATATGAAAACCAAGTCGGGCATCTCTCTCCAACACCTACTCCGGAGAGACGAATCCAGTCCAAGGGTGCCTAGCCCCTGGACATTCCAACATAAGATTTTCATTGTTGTTCGCAGACCCGGTCTGCGCCGAGGCCTGCTACTTGGGAACCAGTTCCCGTTGTTGGACATCTGTCTCCTCTACCTTTCTTACCATCCGGACCCTCCTCTATGTCTACCTCCATCTCCCCCGTAGATTCTTCTCTGTTTCTTTTGTCTCCTGCCCTCCATCAGCTATTTCTTTCATCATCACCCCTCAGTTGCATCGATCTTCTTTTGCACAAAATCTGCTCTCTACGCCGGCAAAGCCGCTGTCCTCTACTCTCCACATTACCCATACCCGCATGGAAGGGATTCATAATCACCTGTTGTTGTTGTTCATGCTAAGTCTCCTTCATGAGTCTGCTTTCATCTTCCTTGTGAAGTGATGCTGCTGTTATGATTTCATTCTCCCTCTCTGTTGTAATGTCTTCTGCGAATAGTGATCCTGTGTAGCTCCCATCGTCCTGGTCTTCGTTGTTCGTCGACGGCGGTGGTTCCGTATCCGGTGGTGTCTCCGGTATCATCCTCACCTGTTGGATTGCCCGCTGATGTTTGTTCTCCCTCTGCTTACCCTTCTTCTTTTCTTTCCCACTCACCCTGTCCATGTATTCAGGTCCTACAAACTCCTTCCACGCTTCTTCCTCAAGCTCGGACCTGTTGTCCGTTCGCCCTCCGTCCACCGTCGTAGTTCCCGTCGACGCATCCACAACTGCCCTGTCCGTGACCTGTCTCATCCGTGCTTCATCGGTGGCTTGCTGTGTGTTTGCTGCCCGTGGTTCTTCTTCCCCTGTAGTTGCTGTTTGTCTCCGTTGCTCAGTTTCCTCCTGCCTTGCCGCCCTCGCTCCCTCCTTTGGCTTCTTCACGAAGACGATGGTTTGTGTAGGGTTCGCCGTCCCCCTAAGTTCCTCCTCAACTGGTTTGATCCAACGCTTCACTGACGACGCCTTTACCCATGGCCCCCAAACCCTTGGTTGATTCGGTTCCTCTTCTTCCTTGGTACAGTCTCGATCTGCATGGCCTATGATTCCACACAAAAAGCAGTACGTTGGTAGCCTCTCATATTTGATGTCGATTTGGATCATCTTGCCGTCTTTTTTCCTTATCTTCTGCCATTATCGGATTGGTTTCGTCACATCCACCTGCACTCGGACCCTGCAGTAGGAATCCCAACCCCAATTGGATCGGTCGACCTCCTGTACCTCCCCTATCTTCATGGCGATCAGCCTCACCGCCTCCTCCGATCTGTAACCTAACGGCAAGTTGTATAGCCGCACCCAGAAAGGGCACACCTTTAGTTCGACTTCCACCGGCATCTCTTCGGAGCATATCTCCTTAACCACCAGCAGACTGTTATCAAAGTTCCATGGTCCTTCCTTCATCACCTTCTCCCTGTCTTTCCAATGAACAAACTGGATCACGAATATATTATTTGCGATTTGGCGGAAGGTAGCCTCTCGTCTAAGCCCCCACGCTCCGAGGAGCGTCCTGGTCATCGCCGGGAAATTGTAGGGTCTTTCTGTCATCAGTCGCCCCACCAGGGCTAGTTCAATGTGTTCCCCGGTTGTTTGCACCTGTGTACGCCTGAAATCGACCACTTCATCCTCTTCTTCGTCCTCCACCGAAAGTCTTGCACATCTCACACTCAGCGTGTCTGCCATCACGGACGGAGGGAACCTGCAAAGCAAACAGAGTTAACGCCGCGGTGTCCGCGGAGGGTGGAATCACACAGCACCGTCGCTCGCCCAACGAATCGCCACAGTGAAACCCTAGACGCGGGACGGAAGGCGAGAGATTTTTTTATGTAACTACAACTTTTAAACAAAAACTTGAGATAAGTAGTGAAGAAGGAATTGTTAAAACTCTACAACCTTTATGTGATTCTATGATACTTACACCTTTAGGCTTATTTTGTTTGGACTATGCAATGCACCAAAAAAATTTCTAAGGTGCTTGATCTCTATATGCTATAAGTTCTTAGAATACATTATGGAGGCCTTCATGGATGACTTTTTAGTTTATGGCACATAGTTTGACAACTGCTTCAAAAATCTCTCTATGGTCTTGAAATGTTGCAAACAAAAAACCTATTTATGAATTGAGTAAGGTTCCACTTTATGGTGCAGGAAGCAATTGTCTTAGGACACAAGGTTTCAAAGAAAGGTATTGAAGTTTATCTGAGCAAAGTTGAGGCCATATCCAAACAGCCACATCCAAAGTCAGTTACAAGGGTAAGGAGTTTCCTTGGGAATGCTAGTTATTAAAGATGCTTCATTAAAGAATTTTCTAAAATTTCTAATCCGCTATCAAGACTCTTGGTAAAGGATGTTGACTTCAATGATAATTGCTTGAAAGCTTTCAAAACTTTGAAAAGTGCCCTGACTACTATGACTATTATATAAGATCTGGACTAAGATCCCCCGTTTGAGCTTATGTACGATTAAAGCAATTACATTGTGGGGGCAGTTCTTGGAAGGACAATAAGCATCATGTTAATGACTATGTAATAAAAACACTTGATGAATCTCAGACAACTACATAGCCACCAAGAAGGAAATGTTGGAAATTGTTTTTTCTTTCAAAAAGTTCATGTATTATCTGACCGGATCTAAGGTTACAATGTACTTTGTTCATGGCACAATTAAATACTTAATTGCAAAGTAGAATACCAAGCCAATGCTATTGGGCACTCTTCTTGCAAGAGTTTGATCAAATGTTACAGAGAATATGGTAGTTGGGGGAGGATAATCTCTCCCTATTCATGGTAATTACCATAACAAAGCTCTAATAATGGTCAATGATGTGAATTTGATTGTTCCATGACATGCTAATATCTAAGTTATTTAGATTTCCAACAAATGTCATAAGAAGAAGATGTTTTTAGACATTAAGAACTATTATTGTGACCCTCTATTATTCAAGAAGTGTGCTGATAATTGATATAGGATGTGTATACCGAAAGAGGTAGTACCTAAAATCCTATATGAATGTCAATCTAGATTTTGTTGGCCCACCTTTTTCAAGGATGGTCAAAAATATGCTAAGGCCTGTGATGAGTGCCAATACGTTGAGAACATTTCAAGAAGATATGAAATGCCTCTTTCAGACTAGATCGAGGTTGAAACATTTTGTATTTGGGGAACCAGTTATATGATATTGTTCCCATCATCATATAGAAATATGTAAATTCTATTTGTATTTGACTATGTTTGTGACTGGGTGGAGGTCATGGCTACCCCAACATGTGATTCAAAAGTTGTGATGAGGCTGTTTGAGAAAATTATTTTTCCCGTATAAGGGGTGACACACACAATCGTCAACGAAGAAGAATCAAATTTTGGTGTAGGTAGTTCAAGGTCCTTCTGAGGAAATATGCGGTGAAGCACAAAGTCACTACACCATAAGACCATCACACATCTTGTCAAGTATAAGTATCTAACAAGATAAGTAAATCATTTTGGAAAACAATGTGGGAAGGACTAGGAAACGACTAGACTTCGAAGCTAAATGATACATTCTAGGAATACCACACCACCTAGAAGACACCTATAGTGACCACGCCTTATAGGTTGATATATAGAAAAACCTTCTGTATCCCTGTAGAGATAGATCACAAGTCCTTTTGGGCCATTGAATTCCTCAACATAGATCATGAGCTAGTTGGCAAAAAAAGATTCCTACAATCACATGAACTTGAAGAAATGAGAATCCATGTTTATGAGAATGACCGAGTTTGAAAATAGAGGAAAAAGGTGTGGTACGATTCCAACCTTTAAAGGAAATATGTAAGTGTGGGGTACAAGGTTTTATTGTTCAACTAAACTACAAGGTTATTTCCTAGAAAACTTTGATCAAGATGGTATGGCTCCTTTACAAAAACCAAAATTTACCTTCTAACATGAAGCAGCTATATAGTGATAAGTCAGACACCTTCTGTGTGAATGGAAAAACGGTTAAAAGATATTACAAAATCAAAGCATTGATTGGGAGAGTAGAGATTCAGTTGGAAGACCAACCACCCCCACCACCACTAATAGAACAAGATTAGATAAAATCACAGAGAAAGTCATACTAAATACTATAAATTAGAACTTCTCTGGTGACATCCATAATATTTTTAAATCTTTGTTGATATTTCAATTTTCAATCTTTAGAACTTCTTTATTTTTTATACAGATTTTCTTTAGACTTATGTTTTTCTTTTTTTGTCCTTTGCTGAAGAAATTTTAGTTGTGATAATTTTTAGTGTACTTCGAATAAAGGTAATCAATAAATTTGTCATCCTTTAATGACAGGGAAACTAATTGGAGATTAGGTAAAAATCTCCAATACCTTCATCTATCATCTACAAAGTCAATCTTCATTGACTATAAGTCCCCACATTGTCGTCAGGTGGAAGTCGTCGGAGATTCCTCACATACACCAACTAACAAAGGACTAAGATGAGTCAAGAAATCCATCAGGGTGACAATACCAAGAACACCTATTGGGCACATAAACTGACACCATGTTGGTTTCCAAGTCAAAAGTAATGTCAAGGGACTCATTAGGAAACATGTCAAGTAACTGGTAGAATGGGTAAAGCTTTTGTCAATCAAAAAATATTTGATATGTCATTGAGGGACAAGTGAACAAAACCAAGACTAAGAGGAATCCCAACCAGTTGGAAACTCAAGAGCATGAGCTTTTTGGGCATTTAGTGAAGAAATTTATGTTGGCTTGACAATGATTAGTAGAACCATTAGGAGACTAAGCATCAATATTCCAGTAATCACCTATCGGTGGTGCATTAAACTCCAAGGATACCAAAGTGTTAGGGATATATATATACCCACTTTAGAGGGAGGAAAAATCTCATGACCCAATCTCAAGAGATCATGTGAACAAACTTAACCTTAACGGACACACTGCTTGAGCAACTGTGATCCTCTACACTGGAGTGAACCATACCCTTACCATCATCTTTGGTGATCTCCACCACCTCTGCTCTATTGTTGACACTGCCAATTCCATGCCATTTCCTCCTATAAACTACTGCCACCAAAGAAGATGATTGAGCAATGGAAATTTCTATACGTAAACCACAGTGCTTGGAACTTTATAAAACTGAAATCAAAGATCGTCATTAATCTGATGCCAACCAGAATAACTGTATTGATAGAAACCTCCTCATCAGTCTAATACCAAGGGAGTAAGTTCCTAATACACTTTCTAATCACGCTCCCTCTCGTTGCATTTTGTTTACTTTAATTTCATCACCGAAAATTGTTCACCACCTCTCTCTACTATAGTTAGCATTGAAGGTTTTTGTTGGAAATGTCTCCACTATACATGTTGTTCCCCTTCCATTACTCTTCATTGACCCCCTTCTCTGACCAAAAAACCTCTCCTTTAGCACTTCCACTTATCAGAGTTGTTCATCAGACCCCTATTCTTTTTAACTATTTTTGTCGACCTTTCTTATTCTTGCGACTTGCTTGAGGGACCAACAAAGATGACAAACCTTGGAATTGTCATATTTACAACCTAGTTTTTGTGTTCTATTTGTGGATCCATAGATTGATTATTGCTTCTAGTCATCATCATTCTCATTGGTTTATTTAGTATTTCATTCCTTTTTCCTATCTAACTAATTCTTCGGTCTACATCATCTCATCTTCCATTGATATGAACCAGACAAAATTCCCATCAACTCCTTCATCAGAATCCATCACGGTTTGATTGATAGGACTTATAACAGACATCGGTCTCTGAACTCTGATCCAGGTTATGTAACTTTAACCGTTGGGGCCTCTATTGTGGTGGAATCGATGATCATGACTATTTTGGTCTCAAATTTCACCCAGACTTGCACAAAGTTATTCAAAAAACTTCCTTCAAAATTTGGGATTATTTGGATAAAAGGAGAGAGAGTTATGAAATAATTAGTGTTTGTCTAAAGTGAAAGGGATAACTGCCTAAAGTACTAGATGAAACTTTATTTTTTTTTGGAAAAGGAATAAAGGGGCAGCCCTCTATTAGAGGCACGCACCCTGGTGACCCTCCAATCGGGGTTCAATGGCTAGGAGGCCATCTTCTACCTCCTAACATAATAGGAAAATCAATAATAGTAACTCTTCTCTTCTTCCCCCATTCTCTCTCTCCCTGACCGATATGGATAGATTAAAACTCTCCCATCAGGTTTGGGAAGTAAATTCAAACACAACTGGCCCTAGATTTATTGGCTTTAGATAAGAACAGGGGCCTTCCACAATTTCTATGGAGAAGCAAGCCCCATAGGCAGATGACCACACTCGTCCATACTTATATAAGGCATTCTAGCCTCACTAAATAGCAGCGTGAGATCCCTTAGACCCAGAGAGAGTCCCCCCGCTCCCAATTTGACCCCACATTTTGTCTTTTTCCCTCTAGTTTTCCTTAGATCCACCGCAAATCTAACCTCCACCCTTCTCTCTACTCTTGCTTTCCCTAGCCGACACTTTCACAGGTGAGTGGAGTGGTTTGTTCCCTCACCTGCCGCTTAAGAGCCCAAGCTCACATAGTCAACTATGGGGTTGACTCACCTAATAAACACTGCTCTTGAGTAGAAGGAGTGCATGAGAAAGATGATGACATGCAAAAAGACTTGATTGCCCCTATGGTCTCTACATATGGTAAGATTTTTCTTTTCTAGTTACTCTGGGTCTAGATGTAGGGTGTAGATTGTGTAATCCGTAATGGGAACCCTAAACCTTAATCCTGGGAAATGGGAGTGTTGTTGGTGATAGAGTAACCCTACACATATGAACCCAAATTAGGGTAAGAGTAAACGAAAATAAGAAAAATATAAATGAGTTTAGGTGACCGAATCACCCATGCATGAATGTGGTGGAACTCATGCATGATACATGTGAAAGAATTTGAATATACATGAGGAACATAAGTAACCAATTGTTATAGATGAAAATGAAAATGTGAAAATAACTTGATCGTCACCTTCAAGCTATCTCTGGAAGAAATGGATGAATAAAGAATACCCCCAATGAGTAGGTATGCTACCCCCAGTGTCTGGGTAAGCTATCGAGACTACCCCCAATGAGTGGGTATGTTATTGAAATTGCCTTCAAAGCATAACTATACTGTTAAAATACTCCCAGTGAGTGAGTGTTGATATTATGGATACTCCCAGTGAGTGGGTATATCACGAAGAATGGGGACATATAGGTTGAGAAATTATGATTAAAAAAAAAGAGGTGCATGTTTACATATGAAAACCGTGAGTACAACCTCTAGAGTAGGTTTCTAGACCTGGGAGGGGTCAATCGCAGGGTAAAGAAAAGATCTATGAAGGAGATAAAATACTAACTCGTGAGGTTAGGTTGTGACTAGAAGGTCTAACCTCCTTCTACTAGGCACCCCAACAAGAAACGTGTCTTTACACATGTACAAGTAGACAAGTAGTAAGGAACCTAAATGGAAATGGGTGACATCATGGTGGAAGAGAATTGGTTTCAGAATAGGTGTCTAAAGTCTTGATTATAGTACGTGGTACAAGTTTTACAAAATAAGATATACAAGTTATAATGACTCGAGATGGATTTGATAATTGACTCTATTTTTGAGGTTTCAACATAAGATTTGACGATACAAGTGTGTGTATGCTTCAAAACAAGTAAAGCGAAGATAAGATGAGAATCTTCAACAAGTCTCAATCTCATCTCAAAGGGGGACTCCAATTGTGGGAACTAGATTTAGGATTAACTCCAGACAGAATGGGATCCAGAGGAGAAGGTTAGAAACCTAGACTCCAACATAGGAGGAATAATGAGAAACATTCAATGTGATATGTCCTACACTAGATTATTCATGAGTATATGAGTTTACTTGCTAGATGCATGACGTCTGGAGGCTTTTTCTACCCTAGATGTCCTTGTAGGGATCAAACCCTAGAGACAGTGAAAAAGGCTAGATTTCTTACATATACGTGGATGTGATAGGAGTACTTGCCTCTAGGTGAAGGAGAGAGATAGTCCCAAGGCCTTGAGGAGGTAAGGAATGATAGTATGACATAAAACATCATGCTCGAGTTGGTGGTTCTTCGCTAGGACTCTAGTGGTGGATTATGTGAAAGAGAGAATGAGGTAATGATAATTCATGAGTGAAAGAAAACCCATATCATGTGTTGGTTTAGTATGTGTTGAAGTGGCTAGATCATGCGGGCTTGATGATCGATACTACCCAACACCCTAGACTGAAGAGGAAAATGGATCTAGTGCATATAAAATACTACAACAAATACACCCATTAGTGGTATTTATTTTAGTGGCTTTTGTAAAAAAGTTACTATATAATCTTTTTACAGACTTTTTTAAAATGCCCCTTAAGGCCCTATTATAGATTCTATTAAAATAATCAAATTATAAAGATATTTATCGATGTTATTAGTGATAATTTAAAACTGCCAAATCCAGATAGTCAATGATTTGTCCAGCCAAACTCAATACCTAATTATCTATTCCCGCTTTCAAATTTTCCGCACGCGCTAGTTCATGATCTCCCAATTTTGTCATCGGTCACCGCGACAATTATCCCCCTCATTGTTCGCTTGCAATAATCAGAAGAGGTGAGAGGGAGCGGGCGATCACCCTCTCCTTGCCTTGACTGAGCATCGTACATTATTGACATCCCAAAGAGGGAGGCTGGCGCTTGCTAGTAGTGATTAGAGCGAGGCCGAGGGCTGTAGAGATCATAGTGGATATAGGATCTCGGTAGGCAACTGTGGAGAGGGAGGGCGATGACTGCAGTGACTGGGAGCCGCTGGAATGTACATTCCTTTCCCCGTAATCCCTTTATTTCTCTGCTTCTTACCGCAAGACTTGTTGGTACACTATTTTCTTTATTTAATTTGTACAGTTAAGTGTGCTTTATCATTAGCAAATGATTTTGATTTGATACCTAGCGCTATCCCATTTTTCGTCTAGAATGACGAGCATAGATGACGGTGTGATGCGGGTATAGGCATTCTAGTATCCCTGGTATTGCCAAAACCCATAGTGGTGCAGATCGGGAGCCTGAGAGATCACCTAGATGCCATTGTTTAGTCAAATGCTACATCATCCGCCCAATTATTGTGTGCATCAAAGATGAGCATGCTTCTCAGTCTAAGTTAAAACGGAGTTGGTTATGACACGACCAGTCAAGAATTTTCAGAGTGTATGAATAAATTGAAGTGAACCAATCTTACATCATTGTCTTGTCGATCGGATGAAATCGCACATAAATTCTTATTTTCGCCTTTGCATTAGTTCAATTTCTACTAAGGGTTTGCATCATCCGGTGATGCCAATGGCGTTTGCATGATGAATAGTTTCTAGAGTGATGAGCAACATCCATCATTCAATCAGATCGTCTCTTCATTTTATCCCAACGAATTACCATCGTCTCAACTTTATTCCAGTCGCTCATGTAAGTAGATTTACATGTCTTTTTGTATTTCTACCAATTGTAATTTCCTTTGCATTTGGCAACCTGGAGCTGCTTCCAACCTGCACCTTGGACTTCATTTTAAATGATGAAGGCCTCTTTGTGGCTTTTATTTTTGTTACAAGCTCACGACACGGTAAGACTGCAGCTGCCTTTTCTAGGTGTCAGGCCAATCCCCCTGCTTCTATAGAAATTTGACACTTTTAGAGGATATTTACATAAGGCTGACTATGTAGTTGTGTTTGGTTTCATTGTAGAGTAGACTGGCTGAAAAAGCAGTTCAAGCATTTTCATGTTGTTATTTGCCTCCCAATAAAGGAACAGAATGATTCCTTCGACCATAATATTTCAGGTATTTGGTGACTTTTATTTGCGGAAAGTTGTTTAACGGCAATTAAGAGTTCACAATGTCTGGCGGTGACCATTTGTAGATATTTAATGGAGCTTTGGCTCCCAATTTTTGTGCTAGTCCAAGACACTGAAATTAGTTTAAAAAGAAGGCGAAGATTTCAAATTCCTGTGAGGGTAATGGTTTTTCTATGTGAAATATTTAATAGAGCTTGATGACTTGATCCTTTCAGGTTGTGATTTATTAGAGATACTCGTGTGTGTTGTAGTAGCAAGAGAGATGATGGAACTGAGATGAAAAAATAGGTTAGTCAATGCATCTTTCCAGCCGTCCTATTAATTATCTACATTTTCATGGTGACGGTATTTAAATATGTTTCTGTTAAAAGCGTGAGTGTGTTCATACATTGATAGTACAAGTAATCACTTACTTAGGTTGACATTACGCTGCCCATGTGGTAATGATCTTGTTTTATGCACGTAATTCAATATACGTGAAGAAAAATATAGGTTATTGAGTTGTAAAAGAAATAAATATATGTTCGTTCTCTACGGTGATGTATTAGAAAAACAGGTTGAGCACAAAAGCCTATGTCCGCTAGTGATTGTTTCTAAAGGTTGGTGAAACCCGATAAATTAATATCCTAATCTAGAATAAACCCAATACTCTAGTCTCTAGGACATAAAATATGATAATGTGACCACTTAATGGAGCATAGAAAGAAGTGAAACAGTAATTCAAATCACTCATTATTGGAATAACAGTCATCAAATCCTTATTGTCCTTAATACGCTATAACTGAATTCATATGTACAATTACAGTAGTAATTGCTTTAGGCAATCTAGTAGCCATCATTGACTGGATTAAGATATTTATATGGTAGAGAACAGTGTTGTTGCATGGCACAGGTGACATGCCATTGTAGACAATTAGATACCAAATTAGTAGTTGATGAAATTTATTGCCATTATTCTTTATAAGAAGAAAGCTAGTCTGAAATCAAGGTATAAGTTACTCAAATACAATAAATGGTTCTACAATGTCTATTTCATTAGAAGGGAAGCATTCTTTTCTACAGGTACAATAGCACCATGCCTAATTGATGTATTAGAGAACATTGAATTCCAGTAAAACATGTAGAGTAGATGAGAGCGTGTAAGGGAAACTCTCTCATCTCATGCCGAAACCAGAGCCATCTTTATCCGTTGCACGGTACAAATCAATAGCATCAGCACATACCGAGAATATAGTTTTTAATGCATATCTACTATTCTACTCTACTAAACACGGTCCCCCGTTTCCGTCCTCAAACCAATTCCGTGTAATATTTGGACTCTTCGTCATTGCTTTCAGTTTCCGAGATTTAAAGGCTTTGCAATTATAAATACATGTCTCAATCCTGATCACCGTGGCGCTGTTATCTGTGTTTCCATAAAACTTTATCGGTCTAGAAGGTCCCTCCTAATAGGTCGCCGCATGGAGTTGGCGGCAATGACTGAGTGAAGCACACCGCCCATGATCTCAAGACATGTCCGAGGGAGAGCATGTTGCCGAGATGCAGATTGGCAAGTTTCCAGATGTGCGACTGTACGTGAAGAGCAAGCGCAAGAGACAAGTTTCCAGAGTACTAGCAACGTATTGGAGAGAATTAGGGATGTATTGGCTAGCCGTCTAGGACGGGTGTATGCTGATAACCTGGACAGAAAAGCCTTGATGTGCTCCGGCTAAGAGCTTGCCAACCCGTGATAAACAATATTGAAGCAGGAAAGATGGCTCGGTCAGTAACAAAGCAAGTAAAAAAGATATGGATATCCGTCGTCGACACCGTAGTTGAGTTATATTCATCCTTTCTTATGTCCCATGGCGTACAAGTGGCAACGATCTCTTCTTAGCCTTTTTGTGGTCCCATACTCACCCATATTTGCATGGACAAGATGCATGCAACAATGATCGTGGTCGATATCACTATTAGCCTTGAATCAACTTTTCTCATAGTTCGCCCCATCCATCCTCATGAGATACTACAACTTGCAATCTAAATTCTGAGTACATCTCGCACTTCGAGTGCTCGGCTCGACATATCATATTGCTTCTTGACCTACCCTTTGACTTTATCTGCAACAATATGATACAAAAAAATTGGCTGATACATGAATATACGTTGCACGACTGCATACAGCCAACAGTTATAGAGATCATCAACAACTAAAGCGTGAAAGTAATAAGATATTGGACATTATGGACGAAGTACTAATTGAAAGTTGCTTCAGTTCCCCTATTCCAGCTTGGTTGTTGTCAAAGTTATGGATACAATCAAGTAAGAATTGATTTGGAAACTACATCCACATTGCAATTCTTCTGTATATAGTTCTTCAATACTAATTAACATTGTTGATACAGTCAGTCATTTCTCATAAAACTTCTGATGCATTTTTTTTTTATTTTTACAATATTTGTCTGATTATCATCTTCATCTTGTAAATAATGCAATATCTTTTTATAGTTTATCTTTATGAAGCAACTAAGTGATTGATTAACATATAGATTTCGTTATGCCAAGGGAATAACATGAGTTGAATTATATCATTAAAATATATTGTTATGCATCATCACATTAATACAATATTCACAACTTGTAGATAACAAACCGGCCAAGTTTAAATTTACAAGTTGAAATAACCAACAAGTGTAAGAAAAATTACTAATCATATAGTAGAGTTGATACATATATCCACATTTAACTACACCATTGTATTTTGAAACTAAATGAAAAACATTTATAGAGCATTCTTAACAAATACATAATAGAGTCCTTCCATGCCTACCGACAACTTTTACTTATCTTCGAGCATGCCTAGATTAATATCTAGAGGTCAAGTACATTTGTCAAACGTAACTAATAGAATACGAAACAAGAAACCAATTTCCAATAACTTTACACCCAAAAATATATCAAAATTATACAATACTCATTTTAAAAAAGCACAATATACAATATACACATAGATCTACTCAAAGCAACTACTGTGTAATTACACAATGCATGTAATCATATTGAAATTATGTCTGTCTCTACTCATTGTAATTTCTTGAAATATCCAAAATGTCTACATACAAACTAAACTATCTCCAGAACATAAAAAAATAATGAAGTTGAAGAAACTAGGCAAAATACAACTCACAAATAGGTAGTTGTACTATTTGAACACAATTAAACATATATAATTTCTTGATACCTTCAATTTTTATATGTAAATTGGATTGTGTTCAAAATTCCAAATAGTTGCATATATTGATTAAACTAGGAAGCTCTGAATGTCATGGAAAGCATAATATCAAATACATCATGTGATAACTTATTACCCTCATGAATTATGTAGAGAGAATGCATGTTTCTTTCACCTACAATTACTAAAATGAAGTCAACTGAGACACAAAGTTGTGAAGAGCACACATCAAGTTAATTGCATAAAAGCACATGTTAGAAACAATATAACTAGATGGAGACCATTGTAATTGATGTAGTCTTTGATAGAATCTTACATACCTAAATTTTGTGTTTGTCATAATTGTTCTATGTTATTTGTTAATTTCATTAGTAGAATATGAATCGTAATAATATTAAATTTTTTATAATGCTCATCTTTAAGGATGTTCTACATGTTCTACACTATAAACTTTAGACACTGATTTGGAATTAAAATTCATGATCATGTTGTGAACAATATTAAGTTGTTTGACAATTGTATGTTATAGAACTAAAAATAAATTTCAATAAAAAAATTCATTCTTATTTAAAAGAAATACGTTCAAAATCCAAGGCATGGAAGATGAAGAGATAATCAGATTCAATAGACTAATACAAACACACAAAGTTGAGGAGATAAAGACATACCCAATTAAACTAGGAATACAAATGAGTAATAAAATGGATTGAATAAGCTAATATAAATTTAGAAAATTCAATACTTTAAGGGTCATTATGATATGTAAAATTTGTGATTCTATATTCAAAGTATTAAAAGTTATATTTTATGATCGAAACAAGATTCTCAATCATAATAGGTCAATGTTGAAGTTGTCTTGTAATATTGTGGGTTGGAGATGCTAGATAATACTAAATGGCATTGCCCTTAACTAACCTAAAATAATAGATGATGATGCACTCCTTGTAGGATAAGTCAATTCGTCTTGGTTTACCTCTGTCAGAGTGTTATTATGCTTATGTTCAATATAACGAGAACATGAAACATCCATGTGGTAGAACATGGATACAATCTAAAGAATCAACAAATTTACAATTTAGGTAAGTGGCCGATAAGGTTTTGGGCTAGAAGTGGTTACTATAACTCTAACTTGAAGTGTTGATATATAAAAGTTAGTTCTTGATACTATTTGAACTAGCCTTTAATAGTAAACATTAAGTGCATGTATATGAAAGCATGTTTAACAAAATGAAAAAAATTAGATGTGTGGGAAAATGATCATCTTATCAATAACTAATAGCTTCTAGAAGCATGTTAGTTCAATAAATTCAAACTTACAAGAAATTTATTGATATTATAACATACTTATGACTTTTATGCATTAGTTAATTCTTACCATATATTTATAAGCAATGTGGATAGTTGGATTTTAACATTCCCTTTTGTCCTTAACTATATAGTACATATTTTACCTTACACTCATATTCCAATAACCAATATTTCGAGATGTAGATAGAATCTAAAATCCCTCATTCTTTTATGTTATTTGGTTGAATCTAGGTACAACAAAATAAAAAATAATGAGGTTTGTTAGATTGTCCTCATATGACCAAACTAATAAAAGTAAAAAGGAAATTTACCATTCAAAATATGGATTACCATGTAGACTCCTCATTTGTAACATAGTTTATAATGACAAATTGGTCCATATATAAACATGAAAATATTGAGAAACTACTTAAAATATTAGTTGTTACTTGCTTTTTGTGGTTTATAACATATATATATATATATATATATATATATTACTTTGTAATTATTAATCTCCATGTAATTCTTTTTTTCTTGTCATCAAAAGTATGTCTCATGTGATCTCATTCCAAGTACAAAATCAATGACGATTGATGACTATTATGATATTCTCACATCCACTTGTATCATCACTAGATTCAACTAATTAGATACATATATGTATCTATAAGATTAATAAATAGTCACATAGATAGAACATATATGTGACTATAAAAATTCTTCCTCGATATTTGAGGTGTATCATCATTCATTGGATGATTTCCCATATAAATGAGAACTACATAATCAAAATTTACTTGATATCAACATACAAATATATGAGAAAATGAATTTATAAAATTATTATTGAATTAAAAAAATAGATAATACTACATGGAAGGTTTATATTGAAATATGCCAATCTGAGAACATATGATGAAAAGGAGTAATATAAATCATTGTCCATATCAAGATTAACTAATTGTTAAGAGTAAAGTGGTAGTTAATTTTTGCTTCATACCCACTTTATGCTACTAATTACTTGAATATAATATTCTATTGCGCACTTTACCATATCATGTGTTCTTGCATCATTCTATGGTGGTACAAATGAGAAATAATTATTAATAAAGTAAAACTTATAGCAATCTATGTTGATGCAAATACTTATGAAAGAACTTGATTTAACTTTTCTTAGGACCTTTGTTTAGAAATTGTTCTTATGAACACAAATTTGATTAACACAACAAGCAACAACATTAAGAATGATTTTTTTATTTTAAATCAATGAAAATCTCATCAAAAATGGAAATTATCTACAAATTTGAAATTCATTATGAACAAAATAAACCATGAATTTTTTACAAGGAAACAAAGAAAAATTAACTATGACACACTATTTTTGTGAGTGGTGTGAGTGTGTGCTTTTTGTGTACAATCATCATAAATAAGAAACACTTTCAATACTCATAATGATTGCCATATTTTTATCAATATGCAACATTTTATTCAGGAAATAAATAGAGATTATTAATAGTCATGTTGATCATTTAGAAATTTGTTGGATTGATAATGTTATTTTGATTTCATATTCTTTAAAGACAACACATACTTATTGTAGTTGTTCTTACTTTATAAATTATAACATAATTATTATTATCAAAATTGTTAAAAATAGTAACTAAACTTATGTAGACGAGTCTTTTACACACAAACGTTTAATGTTGGATGTAAAAACAATAATATTTATACTTTCTTTAAAAATATAGAGGGCTCAATCATACTCATCTACTAGCCAATGATAGGCTACAACATCAAAAAGTAATGTCTACACTTTTAGAAATATTTTAGAAGTTTACCATAAACATTCAAGAGCAGTCATTATCACTGTGAAAAAAGAAACAATCTCATAAAAATTAATAATAATGAAGAACATAATTTTCAATCATCTACAATAATAAATTCAACATTACATTTGGCATTAATACTTTTGACACCATTTTATCATACCACTATATTTATGCATATCTACTACTTATATGCATACGTATACACACAATCATAAATTTAAACCTATGTTAGTGTGTAAAAATAATATATGTAAATATACTACGTGCAAAGAACGTGCATTAACTAGTTAACGTGAGACAAGTGGTGTTGAATCCAAAACGCTGATCATCCTTATTTTCTTGAAGGATCTCTAATTATGTTTGGTGAGGATCGAACTCCTCAAGTCCTCAATCTTTTTTCACTTTTCATTAGTGACTCTCCAGCTTGCTTCCATTTAGTATACAATTTATTTAGACACTCCACATCAGAGATTAATGTGTTTAGACTTTTTCTTAATCCAACAGCTTCCCATTGATGCCCAGAAATCCAACTCAAAATGCATGATAGTTTCAAAACATTGAGAGTGCTTGCTATTATAACTTTCTATGATGTAATGCCATTCCTTTCCCTGTACAACCTTTTAACACAATTTTGAGTCAAATTTTTCTCTTTCGTTACCCTATTAAGTGCATCCTCAGTGTCCAAAAATTGATGTACATGCGATTTTTGTCTCTCAAGTAGTTGACTGTATGTTCCTCTAGTCAACGAATATGAAACTCCACTACCTTTACAAACATTGACATGGTAAAAGAAAGCTTGAACCAGAAGAATTATTTTGTTCTATCATTCACATAATTCTAACTTGAAGTTCTACATTTGACACTCTTTGATTCTTATATTTCTATATAGAATTTATATAAATGCTCTTACATCAATGAACCGTGTTATGCATGTCCTTGACAAAATTCCATAAGACTGCATCATTTGGAATAGAGTGGTTCATCATTTCTCCTGGAGTTGCAACAACTGGACTGTATGTAGGAATTTTTCTTAGGGTAGATAGTATGCACACTCATTCATTAAAACCACTCTTATTGATTTTAACATAGTAAATAATAATGTTAAAGTACATGATATCCATATTACCAAACAAAAAGATCTGGTTGGCAATCTCATTTACAAGTTTATTACTATATCATCCACAATAAAGATTTTCAATATAGTAAAAACATAATGATAATCAAAATCTTGTCCAATGGTGATGGAAGGTAGCACCTACCACCACAAATTCTTTGTCATACTCGTATCTTTTCTTTAATATCACAGTTGACGTATCCTTATCATGGAACTCATATGTATTATTTTCTTTAATATATCAATCGACTTATCATTAGTCATCAGATATGTAGGTTAGGGTCATAAAGGAATAAAGCATGGTTTGGTCTTTTCCAATTTTTATTCAGTTTCTTCTATTAATGGTGTCGTTATGATTGTAAAGTTGGGTTTTGTGGGACAGAACAGGAAGCGGAAATAAAAAATTTATCTAATTAAAAACCCTTAACCAGCAGACTCACACCAACAACTATGCAATAGGAAAGATGGTTCAGTGAGATATACCTAGTCCCGAGGCTAGCTCAACAACAATACCTCGCAACTAGTGCGGCCTTCAACCACATAGACTTCGACGGCGTCTGTGCTGCTCCTAGTCTTGACCCAGACTGTGGTTGACAGTCGTCCTTCTGAGTGGCAGAAATTTCCCGCCTCTATAGATAGTCCACACAGACTACCGAGAACTCTAGTCATCCTGATGGACAGACTAGAAGGAGTTGTCCCCTTCTGTCAGCTCACTATTCACTAACACACTCTCACACCACTAGTGGCTTTTCTGCAATTGTCTTTCCCTCGTTGTTCCTCCCTAGTCGGGTAGAACTTGCTTGGGATCTCTCAGTTACCAAAACCAGAGAGGATAAAAACTTTGCAGAGAAACTGATGTTCGAACTTTTGTGTTCTGAGAAGCCCCATGTACCCCTCTATTTATAGTAGAGGGTAGGGTTAGGGTTCCCAGTATGTGCAGGAGTAGAAGGGTCTGGATTTTCCATGAACTGATTGTACTACGACAGGCGAACCGATCGTTTCATAAATGAATCGGCCGTTTTGGCAGGTGAGGGCAGGTGAGCCAATCGGATCACCCAGTGAACCATTTGTTTCACTTCCTAGACATACCCACAATGGACTTTTCTTATTCTTTCTAATTAATACAAAGATTAATACTTGTCCCAATCTAATTGAACTAGTGAAACGAGGATCTTTTCTCATGAATTGGGAAACTCAACACTTTCTCATTTGGTCCAAGTGAACCAATCGGTTCACCAGTGTGAACCGGTCGCCTCACTGACCATGAGCCGATCGGTTCACCCAGTGAACCAGTCAGTTGGTGGTCCAAGTTGTGCAGAACTCAGTCAATGCAGTTCTCAATCAATCTGACACTCTAATGAATTGATTCAACACTTGAACTTGATGATTCTAAGTCAAGTCTATTGATTGAATGTTTAATTGAGTACCTAAACTCTTTCATAATAAATCTAAACATCATTAATGGATAAACTCCTTTACCAAGTTAATCCAATGTGTGTGACCCTATATGTTCCATTTCATATTTGCAGTGAATGTCCATAACTAACTTATAATATCACGAGCAAAGAGTGGTTCCTAGTCACACATCAGTGCTACCCAAGTGAAGAGGAAAGTTGGAGAACAACTTTCAACCTACAATCTGTTATTGATGCTATAGTGAATGTATAGTCCCTTTGTCACTGATATCCAGATTGAACTCGAGGCATGGACATGTTATCCTCTACAAACATTCAATCCATGTTTCTTGATTTAGAGTAGACTGTCTGAGATATATGTAAGCTCAATATCTTATATTGACTTACATGTGCATGGCCATGCATTTCTCAGTCTCACTTCTCAAGTGGCTAGGATATCACACTCCCTTAGGAGGGACAAATTCCATATCTATCACTCATAGTCAAGTCCCCACGTGTCAAAGTCACCCAATCATTACTGTTATAACAACCCATATTTCAGGACTGCATTTGATGATGTCAAAGTGTACCCAATCGCATGTGATGAGTGTAGTGATTTCAGGTCTAAGAACCACAGTCACCACCAATACTATAAGAGATGATCCTGAATAACCAAGTGTGGTTTCCATGCATCACTCTTATGGTGGGTATGTCTGATACACTATTCTCTAACATGTATCTATATGCTTGGTTTGATATCATATATCGATTCTTTCATCAAACAACACACACTCTAGTCTTTTGTGTTATTGATGTCTATGGTTATTTCTACAATAACAACCGACTAGGGATGATAGTGAGAATGTACATACTCTTAACATCCATATGATCTCATTGTTCAAGTCATGTACTTGAAGACATACGTCATTAAGTATTGTCACTCTCTAGACATCTAACATGTTATACTATTATCTCAAAAGTAGTTAAACATATAGACGGAAATTGCCTTTATTATTATCAAATCAAGTATCACATGCCTCATTACAATCATCATATGATTGGATCCTTGGGCATACTATACCAACAGACTCTGTAACAACCCCGCCTCCCGGTAACCCCCAGTTAAGGGTGACCAAGAGATCAGAGCTATTATCCCCATTATTAGGATCAAAGGTTCGATAAGTAATCAATAACAATTATCAAATTTTACTAACTAAAATGAAAACTGGTATAAAATAAACCTTGCATATCTTTATAAAACTTTGGTAATCTACTCTATCCACAACTTGGATTCATTCTATCTAATCCCCCTTGCACTTTATTTCTTATTTCCACAATGTGTCACTTTACTATTTGTTCTTTCAATCTTGTACCTAAAACGCCGACAAACAAAATGTTAGTCAGCATATCAAAATATGTCGATATATGGGGACAACCAAAATTTCACAAATATGGCTAACAATTTTAATTATCACAATCAGGGTAATTAGCAAACCAATTTACATTTTTAATGTGTCATTCTCCACCGCTTTTACCCTAACCCTGGAATACCCCTCTAGGGTTTCTCTTTTGCCATTGACTTAAGGCCACCTTCTCAATCCCGAGCTTGGTGCCTGGTGGCCACCTCTCATGATGCCCCATAGTCATGCAACATAGACCACCTTCTCATTCCCGAGCTTGGTGTCAGGGATCACCTCTCAGGGTGCCCATTGGTCTACCCTCTTGGGCCTGACCTTTATGGCATCTTCCATCAGGGTGGCATGTAGGTTTGAGAATACACATGTATTTATAATTGTGATAACCATAGTGACTTTATAATTGCAGTATGAACATCCAAACTGTTTAGTTTCATTCAAAGCGATTAAACATCCAGGAAACCTTTGGGAAAACTAATGTGATTAATCATAATTAACCACATACCTAATTTGGAAGCCTCAAGGATTGTAAGCAGAATATCCAATTAATCAAACAACCAACCAAACCAGGCAACCAATCACCCCAATCAAACAGACACAACTAGAAACATGGAAAACATGTGCAATCTAATTATTCATATGTTCATTATGCACTTACTTTATGGAATTGGAATTCCCTCTTAGGGTGTGCCTAAGTTAAATTAGGTTTTTCCTTAATGTTCTTTATATTCATCTTTTAACCTTTACCTTTTAGGTTAACTAAACCCTAAAACATTGTTTCCATGTTCCAAAACCCTAATTACTTAGTCATTCATATTTAAGCCTCATTATTACTAATCTGGCTTACGATTAGTTCTAACTTCATTTTATACATAAGATTTCAAAACATATCTTATTAAAGTCATAAACACCTAGATTAGGATTTCTAGGTTTTCAAGTATATCTTCACTCATATGAGACTTTAAAACATCCTTTTTACATATTAAAACTTCATCTCCTTAAGTTATCTATTCAAGGCTTCCTAATTAGACTTCAGATCAGTATGTCTCTGTTTATGATATTCATATTCTCAAAATAAAAGTCATTAAAGTCATATTACTCCACATTAGGGCTTTTAGGCCCATTATTGCACTTTCTTAGTTATGGCACCCTAATTAAGAAAATAGTGTGTTTTTAAACTCAAATCAGATTCATATTATCCATTTTATGCCAAAATGATAAATGTTGATTCATAATACCAACTTAAGTAATTGAACTCATCCCTAATCAACATCTAGGGTTTTGATTACACTTAAAGTATTAAAGTTACTATCATTGTGTACTTTTCAAACTAGAAGCAAAAATAGTATGTAATAGTATTTTTATTGGATTCCTTTTATTTTTCTAAGAAACTTTCATGTTTTAACTTTATTCATCGGAGCTCGCTATCAAAAGTTGTGATTTTCGCAAGTAAAACCCTTTTTCTGGAATATGTGACACAGAGAAGATATTTTCCAAAAATATCAGGCCACTCGATCGGTGGTCCTTTTTGACTACACGGGATCAGACGATCCCCATCGCACACCCCCACTAACTTGATCGTGTGATGTTGCCTCAACACAGATCCGTTGGATCTGTTACGAGCCCATGGTGGACCTTAATGTGATGGTTGCTATCTCTTGTCCTTCTTCTTTTTCAGGAACTAGCCAGCAGTGGTTCCGCGGCAGTGCTCTCACCAGAGAGAGGCCGATTTTGAGAGGGATAGGGAGCTAAGGGTCGGGGATCAGCTGTTCGAGTTTGTGAGGAGTCGAGTGGGGATATATATAGATGATGTGAGGGCTCCTCTGGGGTCCTTTTAACCCCGCCGCTGCCCAAGATCTCAGCCCTAATGGGCGTTCTTTCTAGAACTCTCAAACCACCCTAAAAGTTAGGTTGGTTGAGCACAAATTTGTGTCCCAAAGACCCTCGTGGTCATGGATTCTAGATTGGTATCTTGTGATCCAATAAAATCATCTTTGAAAAACTTGTTTTTCCCAGTGCCTTTCCTTTTGTGAGTTGAGGTAGAAGATGCACATCTACTGTCAGATCAGTAGTCCTTTGGACCACCCAGATAATCTGATGGCTACCATCACCCCCTTGTTTCCAACTCTTTAAAACCAAGAAAAATATGTATTAAATAAAGGAAACTTGTGAAAATCATATATCTCTCCTCGTTTACCCTTTTCTTCTCAAATTTTAGGGAAAACTCCATCTTGGCATTATCTACACGTGTATAAATTTTGACACCCAAATTCCAAAGGAAAAAGGGTATTTCTATTGCATGCAAGTATTCATTAATACAACCAAATTAATTGGTATTTACTCTTTCTTTTGCCATTATCTTATCATCTTGGATTCCTTGGATCTCAACAAACCCTAAAGGCACAAAATCCCATTTTAGGAAAATATTCCTTTGCCTTTTCTCTTATTTCTTTATTAAAATATTTATTTTCAAGGATTTCTCTTTATTTTTCCTTTCCTTTTTCCTATTTTCATATTTCTTTTATTAGAAATCATATGTAAACGAATTTTACTCATTTGTGGCCATTAATGCCACTTTCGAGATATTTCCAAGTATTTCTTATAAATACTTTGCTTAAAACTCATTATCTTGTATCTTTTTCTAATATTTGGACTTTTCTTCTTTTCTTCTCTTTTATATCCAATATTGGATTAATATAATAATGGGAATCATGAAATTCCTATCCAAAGGAATATTTGTAAGGAAACCCAACCTTTGAAGCAAAGCTTACAACCTTTTTAGTTAAGACCAAAATTCACAAAACAATTATATTTCAATTATGAAAACACATGCAAAATTTGAGGTTGTAACATCCTTCCCCTCTTATAGGAATTTGCCCCCAAAATTCCACCAGGCACACAAACAATCAAGGTAAGCCTTTCTTAAGTCCATCAGGGCTCCCATGTGGCTTTACCCTTTCCATAGTACTTCCCAAGAACCTTCATCATCTCATATTCTTCCATCTGAGTTCTTTCTTACCTTGGTATATCGTACTCTCATAGGTGACTCAAGACATTTCATCCTCTCAAAAGTTGAATAGGTTTAGGGCTCAGTACATGGCTTGGGTACCTCACATAGTGCTCTAGATCAGACTCATGGAACACATCACACATTACATTATCCTGAGGGGTAAGGCTCTAAACCGACATCTCCACCAATCCATCTTAAATGGATCCATGTATCGAGGACTCAACTTTCTCAGTTGTAGCTTAGGGGGGTCGGATTTTTTTTACATCACATACTTTCCCACGGTGAACTGCATGTCAGTCTACTTTGCATCTGTTCATGACTCATGTCACCCTTGAGCTCACTCTCATCCATTGCACGATCAAAGTGACTTCATTTGCACACAATGTGGTCCTTTCTTGACCTTCACGAGGTCTTTTCACCAACATCATCTTAATGAAGTGGTGCCCGACACAATCTCCCTTGCATAGCTTCTTTACTTCCCGATACTGGCTATGGTGGTTATCGTCACATCTTACAAAGGACAAGAACTGTCTCTGTGTATCATCCTGAATGGGCACACATGCTCTCATCAGACCCTCTAGTCTGGATCATACTAACTATTAGTTAGTGGTGATAAATTGTACTAGTATCAAATTCTTTATGTATCTACTTCCACCTCATGGAAGTGAATCTTTAGGTTACACTCAAGAACTTCTGAACTCACATCATGGAGTAGTTGAACCATCTTTTTCTCATATGTAGTTCAACCAAAACCGTCCCTTGATAGTATTCTTTCTTTCTCATGTCATCTAGGTAAGGTGAGCTATCATAACCCATATTGGATCTTGACCTTCCTTGATCTAGGGGAGACTTACTACAACATCCATAGTGATGAACTCCCATTCCCACTCAGGGATTCTTTATCCTCTATGTCAACTCAGTGGGTTATTGGTGTTTGTCCTTCACTTCATGGCGATGAGCCACATGCATCTTTATACACTTCTCATCTTAGGCATCAAAGTACTACTACCACTTATTATCTTAGAAGTACCATGGTGTATGGTGATCTTAAAATCATGATCTCTTGTATGTCATGATTTCTCAAGATTAATTCCTCGGAAACACTAAAGCACTTTAGTCGGGTTTCATCACCTTCTTTTTCAAAGAAAAGTATCTAAGGTTCTACCACCATCCTTTCATTGCATCCAGGCCTAAGCTAACCAACGACCATTAACTTTCTCAACAGATCTCGTTACATCTGAGTGTTAGCCAAACATATCGTCTTTTTCACACTTAGGGCTAACCTAACAACCTCTTCTAGTTTCTAGCTAAACTAGGAAGTGGCATCTCATCCAGAGCATCTATTATCACTTCACATACTTAGGTGTTAGGTAATGTTGACTACATACACCTCCATGTATTTCACTTACCATCTCATCTCAAACTCTAATTTTATCTTCATCAAGAAAACTCTGAGCTCAACCTCTTGGTTATCAAACCCAACCTTGTATCACTTGCAAATTCCACATAGCTCATGTTACAACATCCTCACAAGATGACTACCTTAAAACTCTTGGTGTTTGTAAACCATCCATGTATCATTCACTCCACAAGGGTATGTTATCATCTCTATCCTCATACCTCATAGCAACGTTCCAACTCACATCATCTTTATCCTTGGTGTAAGGCATGCATATTGTCCTATCTCTCACTCCCATAACAAGAGGAAATAAGCATTTGGCAGTCGTCCAAATACAGAGTTCTTCCTGTTCTAAGAGTAGAGATGGTACATCCCACTTTTCCAGTACACCCTCAAATCTAAGTTGAAACTTGCAACTTATGTCTCTACATCACAACATCATGATATCAAAAATTACTTCCATGGAAAATTGGTCTTGAACCTACTGGGGTTTACACACAATCCTTGGTCATCTCCTCTGGGTCTATAGGGTGCCGACACTTTTGGGGTCATCCCTCTTCCCTCATGCATCTAGAGAGTGCCCTACTCATCTGCCCTTTGGGTCCCATGAGTTCATGAAGGTGATCAATCTCCTAACCCATGGCCCTCAGACAATGATAGTTGTTACCTCCCGACCCTATGGTCATGTGCAACTAGGGAATTAGGCAACTCCTACTTCCATTAGTCTTATCCCTACCTAACCCTAGGATAGAATTAGGATTCTACCATAGTACATGTTGAACTTAGAACCTTACCCAAGCCTTCATCATCTCTCTCTCTCTGCATTCATGACTAACTCCCATCCTTTCATAGGGGTCATGGCAACCTGCCTATCTTAGTCGGGCCCCATACCAGTTACCTCCATGGTAACACATCCACATGCACTTAGAGATGATTATCTATGGGTCTACGGGTTCATTCTCATACCATGTACTTTTCACTTAGCTTTTCACAATCCTATGAGACCTCTCTAGGTTTCCACAAAACCCACAAACTGGTACACACCCTACCAAAGGATTCCTCTCCCAGGATGGGAGGAAACTACATCATGATAACAAAGGTCACAAACATCCTTATGTCTAGGGTTTACATCCACATGAGCATGCTTAGCCATAGCAAGCTACTAAGGCACAAGCAAACCACCTACTAAACCATGCTAAGTCGTACTTGTTCTCTTTCCTCAACATAGGACCAAGAACAAACCTTCTCATGTCACCACCTTAGCTGTGAGGGGTTTATCAAGCTTACCTTAAACTTAAGGGGTTTCCTTTTCCTCTAAACATGAGGAGTACTCAAATCTCATCATGAGAATTAGGTACACCACTTCCCCTCTTAGGCCTAGGAACCCTAGGTTCACTTTTCTGATGTCCAACCGTATGCTCAACCTCTTAACCACGAACCAAACATGTATAAGGTATGACATGCACTACCTGTCATCCTTCTACTCGAGTTGTACTTCAGAGTGGAGTCCTCCTCAAGGACAAAAAACAAGGTATAAGGCCTCACAACCTGTTACTAAACCTCTTAAGGGTCTAAGGAACTCTTCTTCCTAACCCTAGAAGGTGAACATCTATACCATAGGCACATAGGTACTAGAAGCCTCATCTTCTCTCTAGGGTTTAGTTCCTCTAAAGGCAACCGAGATATCATCAGCCTCCAGGGATCAAGCACGAGGCAACCACTATCATCCACTTAGGTCGCATCATCCTCAACTCCCCACTGTTCCTCATGTCTCGGAATCTAAGCTTCCATCCTCCTTGCTTGGGTCCTGCTTTCTCTCTCTCTAGAGCTACTCCACAACCAACCTTATTACTAAAGGTCCTCTCCCCATGAAGGTGGATCAAGCTCACAAGCACACCCCTAAATCATGAAGCCTATGTTCAAACTTATGTTTGCTCAAGGTTATCCCTAGCCCTTTATGCTCATTTCATCAGCCATCCAACATACTCCCTTGGCCAGGTTTTCAACCTACTGCTTGCACTACTGACGTATTCTGGGTGCCTACTATGCCATGCTCGGATAAGCTCATGGGGTTTCCATAGTTTCTTCTCTAACCTCATCAATGAAGGAGCTATCCTTCACTCTAACATGCACGACCCTTCCCATAGTTGGGTCGCCAGAGGTACTCAGTCACCCAACCTCTCATGGCATCCAAGGCATGTCCATCCAAACACCTGGTCTACCATGACATCTAACTCATCATGCCATCTCTCTCTCTAACCATCACTTAGGGTTAGGGTTAACATCATCCTCAGAGGATGTGCCAGGTCTCTACTTTTAATGGAGATCTCTACCTCCAAGACTAACTCTCTTTACTTATCCTCATGACAAGAAGGTCTAGCCTCATGTCTCTCCTGAGGGCATGACAACTTATGTCATACGACTTAAGCATGTATCTATTCTTTAATTTACGCTTAACCTAATAAGCTTATGTCCATGACATCTTATTTACATGCTTTTCATTAATTTGGTGGAGGATTCCTTAATCCATATCAACCTTACCCATCCCTTAGGAAGGTGAGCAAAAGAGAGAAAACCATAATCCTTAAGGTCCTTAATAGCATTTGAGTTGAGAAGGGATGAACAAGATGAGAGAGTCTTAAAGGTATCTTATTTCGAGTCAGATCCTAAGACATCAGCCAGGCAGTCACACTAATCCGGGAGTCCTCATATTCCAACTAGCGGTGCGGAGGAAAATCCTACCAGCCCCATGACGTGATCCTTTTCTAGACACCTCTATCTTTCGGAAAATCCTCTAATAACTCCCTCAATTCTATGGAATTTGTAAAATTTAATAATTATTAAGGATTAAATGAGGAACCTATGATTTGATACCAAATGTAATGACCCCGCCTCCCAGTAACCCCCAATTAAGGGTGACCAATAGATAAGAGCCATTATCCCCATTAATAGGATCAAAGGTTCGACAAGTAATCAATAAACAATTATCAAAATTTTCCAACTAAACTGAAAATTTGTATAAAATAAACCTTGCATACCTTTATAAAACTTTGGTAAGCTACTCTATCCACAACTTGGATTCATTCTACCTAATCCTCCTTGCACTTTATTTCTTATTTCCACAATGTGTCACTTTACTATTTGTTCTTTCAATCTTTTACCTAAAATGCCGACAAACAAAATGTCGGTCAGCATATCGAAATATGTCGGTATGTGGGGACAACCAAAATTTCACAAATATGGCTAACAATTTTAACAATTTTAATGATCACAATAAGGGTAATTTGAAAACCCATTTACATTTTGAATGTGTCATTCACCACCGCTTTTTCCCTAACCCTGGAATACCCCTCTAGGGTTTCTCTTTTGCCATTGACTTAAGGCCACCTTCTCAATCCCGAGCTTGGTGCCTGGGGGTCACCTCTCATGGTGCCCCATAGTCATGCAACATAGACCACCTTCTCATTCCCGAGCTTGGTGTCTGGGGTCACCTCTCAAGGTGCCCATTGGTCTACCCTCTTGGGCCTGACCTTTATGGCATCTTCCATCAAGGTGGCATGTAGGTGCGAGAATACACATGTATTTATAATTGTGATAACCATAGTGATTTTATAATTGCAGTATGAACATCCAAACTGTTTAGTTTCATTCAAAGCGATTAACCATCTGGGAAACCTTCGAGAAAACTAATGTGATTAATCGTAATTAACCACATAACTAATTTGGAAGCCTCAAGGATTGTAAGTAGAATATCCAATTAATCAAACAGCCAACCAAGCCAGGAAACCAATCACCCCAATCAAACAGGAACAACAAGAAACCTAGAAAACACGTGCAATCTAATTATTCATATGTTCATTATGCACTTACTTTATGGAATTGGAATTCCCTCTTAGGGTGTGCCTAAGTTGAATTAGGGTTTTTCCATAACGTTCTTTATATTCATCTCTCAACCTTTACCTTTTAGGTTAACTAAACCCTAAAACACTATTTCCATGTTCCAAAACCCTAATTACTTAGTCATTCATATTTAATCCTCGTTATTACCAATCTGTCTTATGATTAGTTCTAAATTCATCTTATACATAAGATTTCAAAATATATCTTATTAAAGTCATAAACTCCTAGATTAGGATTTCTAGGTTTTCAAGTATATCTTCACTCATATGAGACTTTCAAACTTCCTTTTTACATATTAAAACTTCATGTCTTTAAGTTATCTATTCAAGGCTTCTTAATTAAACTTCAGATCAGTATGTCTCTGTTTATGATATTCATATTCTTGAAATAAAAGTCATTAAAGTCATATTACTCTACATTTGGGCTTTTAGGCCCACTATTGCACTTTCTTAGTTATAGCACCCTAATTAAGAAAATCATGGGTTTTTAAACTCAAATCGGATTCATATTATCCATTTTATGCCAAAAGGATAAATGTTGATTCATAATACCAACTTAAATAATTGAACTCATCCCTAATCAACAACTAGGGTTTTGATTACACTTAAAGTATTAAAGTTACTATCTTTGTGTACTTTTCGAACTAGAAGCAAAACTAGACTGTAATAGTATTTTCATTGGATTCCTTTTATTTTTCTAAGCAACTTTCATGTTTTAACTTTATTCATCGGAGTTCCCTATCAAAAGTTGTGATTTTCGCAAGTAAAACCCTTTTTTCAGAATATGCGATAAAGAGAAGATATTTACCAAAAATATCAGGCCGCTCGATCGGTGGTCCGTTTTGACTACATGAGATTAGACGATCCCCGTCGCACGCCCCCACTAACTTGATCGCGTGCTTCTTCCTCAACACAGATCTATTGGATCTATTACGAGCCCATGGTGGACCTTAATCCGATGGTTGTTGTCTCTCGTCCTTCTTCTTTAGGAACCGGCCAGCACTGGTTCCGCGGTGGCGTCTCACAGGAGAGAGGCCAATTTTGAGAGGGATAGGGAGCTAAGGGCCTGGGATCAGCCGTTCGAGTTCATGAGGAGGTGAGGAGTCGAGTGGGGATATATATAGATGATGTGAGGGCTCCTCTGGGGTCCCTTTAACCTCGTCTCCGCCTAAGATCTCATCCCTAATGGGCGTTCTTTCTAGAACTCTCAAACCACCCTAAAAGTTAGGTTGGTTGAGAACAGATTCGTGTCCCAAAGACCCTCGTGGTCATGGATTCTAGATTGGTATCTTGTGATCCAAGAAAATTATCTTGGAAAAACCTATTTTTCCCAGTCCCTTTCCTTCTATGAGTTGAGGTAGAAGATGCACATCTACCGTCAGATCGGTAGTCCTTTGGACCACCCGGATAATCTGATGGCTACCATCACCCCCCTTGTTTCCAACTCTTTAAAACCAAGAAAAATATGTATTAAATAAAGGAAACTTGTGAAAATCATATCTCTCTCCTTGTTTACCCTTTTCTTCTCAAATTTTAGGGAAAACTCCATCTTGGCATTATCTACACGTGTATAAATTTTGACACCCAAATTCCAAAGGGAAAAGGGTATTTCCTTCGCATGCAAGTTATTCATTAATAAAACCAAATTAATTGGTATTTACTCTTTCTTTTGCCATTATCTTATCATCTTGGATTCCTTGGATCTCAAGGAACCCTAAAGGCATGAAATCCCTTTTTAGGAAAATATTCCTTTGACTTTTCTCTAATTTCTTTATTAAAATATTTATTTTCAAGGATTTCTCTTTATCTTTCCTTTCCTTTCCTTTTTCCTATTTTCATATTTCTTTTATTAGAAATCATATGTAAACGAATTTTACTCATTTGTGACCATTAATGCCAGTTTCGAGATAATTCCAAGTATTTCTTATAAATACTTTGCTTAAAACTCATTATCTTGTATCTTTTTCTAATATTTGGACTTTTCTTCTTTTCTTCTCTTTTATATCCAGTATTGGATTAATATATTAATGGGAATCATGAAATTCCTATCCAAAGGAATATTTGTAAGGAAACCCATCCTTTGAAGCAAAGCTTACAACTTTTTTAGTTAAGCCCAAAATTCACAAAACAATTATATTTCAATTATGAAAACACATGCAAAATTTGAGGTTGTAACAGACTCCCACTTGCACTTAGAGCCAATCACCCCTGAATCATATTCCAAGTGATCTTAAAAATGTCCACCATGTTTTTTCTTCACAAGTGCTTTTATAGTGGATATGCAACATTTGCTTCAAGTCGGTATATTGCATGTTTCACATCCCTTCATTGTATGACAGCTCATATGAGATGAAAGTGGCATAGTCTACTGTCTAAAATTCCTTTGCTTAACGAGTAGCTCCATTGTTGTCAGAATATTACTACTGAGTCACCAATGGTCAAAACCTACCATAAGTTCATCCATATGAACTTCTAGATCCATACAATATCCTTTACAGTGTTTGTAACACTAAGGTAATTGGCTTCTTATTGTTTAATCAATTGTCTTATGTTTGGCACATTTCCAACTAACAATTCTTATTCTAAGGTGAAACACAATTTTATCATTTCAAAAGCTTGCATCAGTGTAACTCTTTACACCCAACTCTTCCTTACTACCATAATTAAAGAACTGATCCTTTTAGTACATCACAAGTACATAAAGATTTCCTTCATGGTATTCCAGTAACTCTTACTGGAGTTCGACAAATATCCATTCGTCATGTCCAATACATACAAAATAACTGGATTCCATATCTTCTTATCACGTCCAATACATACAGGAAGATGAGTTTGTATATTCTTGTCATGTCCAATACATACAAGATAATTAGTTCATATTTTCTTGTCATGTCCAATACATACAAGATAATAAGATGATTTCATACATGATAGGTCCAATTGTGAATGCATATGACATCTATCCACGTGTTCCTTATTATTAACAAGAATTGGGACACTTGGCTCTTGAGAGACTAACTCCATGGAACATGGACATGTTTTCTCTCATCATGTTGAACCCTTTCAGCATCTTGCTGATGTATGTTCTCTTTCTTAGTTCAAGAAGCCCTCTTGATCTATCTGTATAGATCTTGATTCCTATCACATATGATGCTTCTTTAAAACTTTAGAATGCACTTTGTTTCCAAGTTTTAATATTTGCAGTATAAGGATGTTATTCCCCATCAATATGTGGAACATACATATGCTCCAACTAAATTCTTGTAATCACACATTACTTCTTTATTTTGACTCAAGTCAAAATCTTTGACTATATTGTCAAATAGAAGATCCCAATTCTGAGGTGCCCGCTTCAATCCAAAGATTGATCTATGCAACTTCATGGACATTATTTCCATTAAGCTACATTAGCAAGCATTATCTTGATGGATTTATCCATGGTAACTGCTGAAAAGATTTCACCATGTTCAACACCTTGAACTTGTTAGAAACTCTTTTCAGCCAACTTACCCTCCATGTCAGTCTTCTTTTAGAAGACCCAAAAGTACCATATGGGTTTTACCCCTTCAGGTGGATCAACCAAGGTCATACTTTGTATGTACATGGAGTCCATCTTGGATTTCATGGCTTCAAGCCATATCTCAGTTTCTGGCTTTCATTAGCTTCTAAGTAGACTGTTGAGTCATCATATGATCAACTCACCACCTTCTTTTCCATAAGATATCATATATCATTCAAGCTCTAGGCGTGATCTACCAGAACCATGGGTTACTTAAGGAACTTTGAGATTCCACAACATTTTGTGATTCTCTTTATTCCCATTGTACCTCTTTAAGTTCAATGTTTTTCTTATTTGTCTCAAACATTTCACGTTCTACTTTCTCTCCCACTGATTCCTTTAGAACTAGGTTCTCCTCTAGGAATATAGTCATCCAAAACACCTTTGTCATTGGATTTGGATATCAAAGTAGTATTAAATAAAATAACATTTATGTGATTTGTGGACAAAACCTTTTAAAAAACATTTTTCTTGTTTATACTTTCAATCATAATCTTTATAAAGACATATCGAGATACTTCTCTTTCCATATCTCATATGGTGTCTTTTGAACTAATGGTACATTGTTTTAGTGTTAAGCATGTGCCCAAAAGGAAATTTGAAGTTTAGCTGGTATTCACACTCTGACTTATCAAGGTGTGGTTCCTTCTTTTTGATACACTTCTCATGATACACTGTCATTGTGTTTCAGGTGGAGTTCATCATGATACATTATCATGATCTTTGAGAAGGTTCTCAAACGCTTGGTTCAAAGTATTTCCCTATCGATCATATCAAAATTTAATACTTATACCAAGTTTCTTATGTACTTCATTTATGATCTCCTTGAACATTTATAGAAATTCATATTTGTATTTATCAAATACAAACTACCATATCTACTAAGGTCATCAGTAAATATATTAAAGTACTATTAATTACTTTTAGCATTTATTCTAAAATGTCTATATACATCAATATGTATAATCCTTAATAGAATAATCACTCTCCCACTACATCTAGTGAAGAACCTTTGTCATATTGCACAATGAATGAGATTAGCATGTCTCTATTGGTTCAATAACCAAAATGAGTCTAAGTAGCCATCATATGGATTTCCAAAAATGCAATTCTCATTTATGCACTACAGATGACTATGTTATAGGTATTCAAGTTTGAGTTATCATGTCATTCATTACTTGTGTCACACACATTTTTCTCTTTAACTATCAAGTATAGTTGATGAGACATAGGCATTGCCATCAAAGATCATTTCTTTGAAATGAAACATCAGTTCATTACACTCTTGTCCATACAAGATGTATGATGATTTCATTGATGGCAGATGTGTAATAGCAGTTCACTAATTCTATTATATGCCCATGAATGTCATATTGTAACTGTAATGGTAGCAACTCTTGCTCCACATACTTTCTAGCTTACTTCTTCTTAGGTCCTGAAGCAGAGATCTTGTCACTCTTTAATCTTCCTGAGATCCTTTATAAAGAGGTTATTTCCCTTTCCAACTTATTCCCCTCCATATCTTAAGTGATGCAGACTTGGACCTAAGCTTGGCTTCAGAACACTTCTTGACCTTGCTTTAGTCTATGGACTTCACTCTACTGATCATTATCACAAGTTTTGTCCTTTCTTCATTCATGCTTTGGCATCAATATGCCAAGCACTTCAGATAATGGTTTGGCCAAGTTTCTCAACATTTAATAAACTGGATATAACGATTTGTAGAATCATATGGTTGGTCAACTCTTGACCTATAAGAAATCACAATTGATTTATATGGACAATCATATTGAGCATATGGGATTATACTTGATCTTCATCTGTCTGATTATACTCAAGCACCACTTTGAAGGCATTATACCTTTCATGCTTTACATGATTCTTAAGACGTATAACCATCTCAAGAATGTCCATGCTTCAAGCTATTTATGCAACTCATAGTTCATATAGCTCAGCATAAGGTTCTTGATGTCTTAGGCATCATTGGCATACTTCAAGTAAGCATCCAATTTTAGCCTTAGGTGCATTTGGAGTGGTTCTACTGGCTCTTGTCTTTCAAGGACTTTAGATTTTACACTCACTATTGAGAAAACTTCTCAAAGATCCCTAACTAGATTTAAAATTTATCCCATTTATGAACTGATCACAATGATAAGTATTTGTGTTTGTCATTCTACAAAAGAATTTTTTAACATTTCAAAACATTTTTTATTTGTTTGATTTGATAAAGTTGACGATATTAATTAGGTCTTTAATTAATCATCGCTCCCACTATTTTTTTCAAATTGATAGCCCTCACCATCAATTTGGAAGATTGCAGTGTACAACCTTCTAGTGAGCAAGCTCCTAATTTCCTCTAAGTCATGGACCAGCTAGAGTTGTCACCCACAACTAGATTCTTTTAGGTAGGCAACTTTTTCCAATTGCATCTTATGAAACTCTTGATAGATGCCATGCACAACTCTTTGTCATGTACATCTCCATGCCTCAAGGTGCTTGATCCGATCAAGGCTACCTAGTTAAGTCTAACCCTAATGCCAACAAAATGAATATGCACCCTACTAGGGCAGATCCACACATTCACCATCACACTTCCACGAGATAGAGTGTGCACCACGCTAGGGCGTGCCCACACTTGGTCGATCAAGATTTTCATGTGTGCTACTTTTGGGAGGCATCTTAAACTTAATATTTATATTGAGGAGTTTGGTATTTATATACATATACATATCCAATCACCACATATATAGTACGTATCATACACATGCTATATCTCACAAGAAATCATGGGAAGTGATAAAGTGATAATTATGGCCATCCTATTGTAATTCCTTGAGCCACAAGGAAATACGATCATATATGTCAACATCATATGCAACAACCTATAGTTGATGAAGATCTGTGCTTTAGCCATTATGGGTTGATCAGCTCATCCCATGACTGATCGGCTCGCCTCTTGGCTAGTCGGTTGGTGACCTCCGGACAATCAATTTTTTGGGTCATCGTGCTCCTCGTCAGGCCACCAGGTGCTTGTCTTGCACCATCATCTGATCGTCTCGATCCTTCAACCGCTTGTTTGGGCGCCCACCATTCTTTGACATAACAAGAAATAAAACTATCCTACTTTTACATATATCTTTGGGAAACCTTGAGTTTTATTCGGGGGGAGCAAATCTAGAAGAGAAGGCTCAAGTTATCTCAATTACATATGGAATAGAAGAAAGGACTCAGTACGCAGAACGAGATGCAAACAACCACAACCAACCAAGCACACACATAGGAGTTTATAGGCCAAAACCACGCTACACATCCACCATAAAATCTATTTTAGGGATATGCGTATCGATTGCATATATATATCATATCATATATGTATATAGGGATTTGTGGTGTTTAATTAGATATGCACATTAGCCAGTTAAAGTATTCGCATTGCATGCAATAAATAAATGGCAAAAAACCAAAATCTGAATCATATCAATTAATCCTAAAACATAGTATGTTGACGTGGCTTTGATACCACTGTTGGGTTTTGTGGGACAGTACAGGAAGCGAAAACAAAAAAAATTATCTAACCACAAACCCATAACCAGTAGATCGCATCGACAATTATGTAATAGGAAAGATGGCTTAGTGAGATAGACCTACTCTTGAGGCTTGCCCAGTGACAATACCTTGCAACTAGTGTAGACTTCAACCACCTAGTCTTTGACGACATCTATGCAGCTCCTGGTCTTAACCCAGACTGCGGTTGATAGTCATCCTCCTGAACGACAAAAATCTCCCGCCTCTATAGATAGTTCACATGGGCCACCATGAACTTTAGTCATCTTGATGGACAAACTAGAAGGAGTTTCCCCCTTCGGTTAGCATACTAGTCACTGACACATTCTCACACTACCAGTCAATTTTCTATAGTTGTCTTTCCCTCGTTGTTCCTCCCTGGTCGGGTAGAACTTGCTTGGGCTCTCTCAGTTACCAAAACTAGAGAGGACAACAACTTTGTAGAGCAACTGATGTTCTGAGTTGTGTATTCTGAGAAGCCCCATGTACCCCTCTATTTATAGTTGAGGGTAGGGTCAGGGTTCCCAGTCTGTGCGGGAGTAGATGGGTTTGGATTTTCCATGAACCAATTATACTACAATAGGCGAACCGATCATTTTATAAATGAACTGATCATTTGGGCAGGTGAGCCGATTGGTTCATAACTGAACCGATCATTTGGGTACATGAGTCGATCAGTTCACCCAGTGAACTGGTCATTTCACTTCCCATAATTGCCCACAATTGAATTTCCTTATTCATTTCTAATTAATGCAAAGATTAATTCTTGTCCCAATCAAATTGAACAAGTGAAACAAGGATCTTTTCTCATGAGTCGGGAAATTCAACACATTCTCGTTTGGTCCAAGTGAACTGATCAGTTCACCAGTGTGAACCAGTCATCTCACTGACCATGAGCCGATCGGTTCACCCAGTGAACCGGTCGGTTGGTGGTCCAGGTTGTGCATAACTCAGTCAATGCAGTTCTCAATCAATCTTACACTCTAATCAATTGGTTCAACACTTGAACTTGATGATTCTGAGTCAAGTCTATTGATTGAATGTTTAATTCAGTACCTAAACAATTTCGTAATCAATTTAAGAATCATTCATGGACAAACTCCTCTTCCAAGTTAATCCTATGTGTGTGACCCTATTGGTTCCATTTCACATTTGCAGTGAATGTCCATAACTAACTTATGACATCATGATCAAAGAGTGGTGCCTAGTCGCACATCATTGCTACCCAAGTGAAGAGGAAAGTTGAAGAACAACTTTCAAACAACAATCTATTATTGGTGTTACAGGGAATGTGTAGTCCCTTTGTCACTAATATCCGGATTGAACTTGAGGCATGGACATGTCACCCTCTACAAATGTTCAATCCATGTTTCTTAATTCAGAGTAGACTATCTGAGATATATGTAAGCTCAATGTCAGATATTGACTTACATGTGCATGGCCATGCATTTCTCAGTCTCACTCCTCAAGTGGCCAGGATATCACACTCTCTTAGGAGGGACAAATTCCATATCTATCACTCATAGTCAAGTCCCCATGTGTCAAAGTCACCCAATCATCACTGTTATAACAACCCATGTTTCAAGACTGCGTTTGATGATGTCAAAGTGTACCCAATCACATGTAATGAGTGCAATGATTTCAGGTCTAAGAACCACAATCACTACTAATACTATAAGAGATGAACCTGACTAACCAAGTGTGGTTTCCATGCATCACTCTTATGGTGGGTCTGTCTGATACACAATTCTCTAACATGTATCTATGTGCTTGGTTTGATATCATATATCATGATTGATGAGATTCTATCATCAACCAACACACTAGTCTTTTGTGTTAATGATGTTTATGATTATTTCCACAATAACAACGGACTAGGGATGATACTAAGAATGTACATACTCTTAACATCCGTATGATCTCATTGTTCAAGTCACGTACTTAAATCATACGCCATTGATTATTGTCACTCTATAGACATCTAACATGTTGTACTATTATCTCAAAAATAGTTAAAACATATAGACAGAAATTGTCTTTATTATTATCAAATCAAGTATCACATGCCTCATTGCAATCATCATATGACTGGCTCTCTGGGCATACTATACCAACATGTAATAACTATATGATTAAATTCTTTCTATTATTTTTATCCTAACTTGGTATTCCTTATTTGTAGGTATGAAATGTGAAAGTTAGTAACATATCATTGGTTGAGAGTGAGAAGGAGACAAGTATTTCATTTTCTTTTCTTGCAAACATTCATGTTATAGTCACTACTTAAGTTGGGATCATCTATTAGTAAATGTTTTTCTAATACTTGTTGTTTGCATTTGTTTCTGATCATCCTAATGTACATATGTTACAAATGATTTGTAATAATGAAAAGTTTAACCAGAATCATTTGAAAAAGAATTGGGAGAAGTTCATTTTCCCTAGTGCAGGGGTCATGTATCAAAGAGGGGTGGGTGCTTATGTTGATCCTATGTGATCAATGATCCCTGAAGTGGAAGATTTCAGAACTATAATTGCCATTGACATATTCTATGGGGGTAAGATAAGTTATATATATATGGACTAGAAAACCAATTTTCATGTTTGTTAGACCTCCCACAATATTGTCAATTTTATTGATATGCTCACTAATATTGGTAGGTGTTCTATTAAGGAGCACGATAAGGTGCCCAACTTCTTGAAGAAAGGTGATGTAGGCTTTGTGAAGATTATTCCCACTAGGTCCAAGTTTTGTTTGTCAAGTCAATGATCAATCATATGCATATATGAGAACGTCTTCTTCATAAAATACCTTTCCATTTTATTAAGGAAGATGGTCAAAGGATGAAGAAACAATTATACTTAGAAAAATGATGTGAGGAAAAGTTCATCTCATATGTTGTATATAATAAAAGAGGCAAGGTAAAATGTCCTCCCCTTGTAATTAAAATATGATTATACATGAAACAAATTGATATTTAGAATATTAACTTTTGGAATTTTGTTCTCTAATTGCAAGTGATGTTCATTTAGAAATCCAAGTAATGAAATGTAAATTAAATTTATAAAATCCATTTAAATGACATCATATACAATATGTATGCCAATATTGTGGCAATTTTATATACCATTATTACACAACAAAAAATAGTTTCATACAATATCCTAATACACAATAGTTGCATTTTTTAAAAAGCTAATTGATGCTATAGTGGCTTGTACAAAAGCCAATTGATATTATAGTGACATTTATGTGGTTTTACTAAAAGGCATTAAAATAGGATGTTTAGTGGCATTTACAACTTATGCCACTCTCTCTACTGGCATTAGTACTAGAAGAACTTTTTAAGTGTCGAAAAATGTTACTAAAGACTTTTAGTGGCATTTCTATTTTTTACTGGCATTTGTCAAATGCCACTAATGGGTATTTTTTGTGTCGTGAATGCTCATAAAGTTGATAGAGATCATAAGAGATTGAGAACGGTACCTTCCTCAGGTAATGGGTAAAGGGAATCTCATTTGGACTTATTATAGATGTTTGTCAAACCAATCATATAAGTCGGTTTAGCACAACCACAATACCATATATGTATATGAAACTGATCTAACCTAGAAAGGTGATGTATGGGCATGAAATGATGAAAGGCGTATAGGTGGTTTAATAAGTTTCGTATATAACCTAGAAAGGTGATGTATGGGCATGACATGATGAAAGGATTAGAGGTGGTTTAATAAGTTTTCTATATACAATTGGCTAGCCATATGCATAAAAATGTGATAATGTGAATTAGGAAGCTGACCACGAGATGAACCTCTAATGAAGAGTGCCACTTTATATGAGGAAGTGAAATGAGATAATGCTCATGTAAAATATTAATTTTGGTCATTGTAGGGGTCAAGTGGTAATTGACTTATAAAAATTAAGTTGAAATAGTTGTATGGGTACAAAGTACTTGACATATAAAAATTAAGTTGAAATAGTTGTTTGAAATTCCTAGACACATGAAACATAACATAGTGTTCCATTGTATCTAACACTTGGTAGTAAAAATTCTTGATAAGTAACCCAACTTTTGGGTAGTGGATTGCATGGTATAATAATATAACCATCAAGTGGTAAATGCAATGATGTTTTAAGGAGAAATGTGTCAAAAATGACATGTTCACTTGTAGTGATATAAATTTTGGTTCGAGTATGCTTTTACGAACCTTAGTTTTGCCAAGAATTAGTTCTACCTTGTCCTAGGAGGGGACCTACCCTACAAGGGTGATTTCATAAACTCATTTAAAATTTGAGGTAACCTTAAATGTCACTTAAATCTTCAGAGATTAAGTGCATGAAGGACAAAGGCACATATATTGAGTATGATTCTTTGGACCCATGTATGACCATATATAAAGGACACTAAGAAAAAAATCACTATGGAAGTGACCGATAGAATGGGACCAGACCCATATGGGAAGGTCGCCATGAGATCAATGAAGGGACACAAAGCAAACTAAGTGTTCCCCAAGAGATTAAGGTAAAATTGGGTGAAAGAATGTTAAAGGAGATAATGTGCTTCGACATTACTAAAGAAACCTCAAGAAAATGTGTAAATGAAAAACAAAAATTATGACATGGCAATAAACCCTTAGGAGGGGTAGAGTCCTAAGACAATCTTGAGATCAGGTAAGGTTGATAACATGTACATAAGACTAATGAGGTTATGAGGTGATCATATATTGAGTGCATAAGACCATGAAGTCAGGAGATAGCCATCCATGTGTACCCAGGGCTCATGGGGTCAAGAGATTGGCCTCCTACATGAGTTGATGAGGCCCAAGGGGACAGTGTCAGAGGCACTCGGGTAAATGCATAATACCCTTGGGGTCAAGAGGATATCTCTCCAAAAGCACTGATATCCCTAGGATCTTAAGGGAATGACTAAGGATGAGGAAACATGAGGTGTAAAAGTAAAGAATATAGGAACTCATATGATGATGTGTAAATAAGAAACTATAAAGGAGAGGTGCATAGCCTATCAAAAAGTTGAGAAAAGTCACATCCCATGTGAGTTCATGAACTTGTAAGAAAATTTTGAAACTAAAGGTATTCATGGTCTAGAGTCATTGTTGAGAGTGACTCAAGATAAAATCTAAAAATTTAAGGTGATGTGTAAGTATACCATCTCTGCTCTTGGAAGGGGATGAACTCTGTATTTGGACTATATCCAAATGCTTATTTCATCTTGTTATGACTAAGAGAGATTGGATAGAAACATTTTATAAAAGAAAGGGAATACATGATGATGAATACTAAAGTTTAAAAATTTAATGGTATATTCAAGTATTGGAGGTGTTACCTCACCCTTATGTGGAAATAATGAATAATAGATTCGAAACATTGGTGAGAAGGTGGTCACCAAGTGAGAATTTAAAAAGGGAAATGAAAATTTCCAAATTGAGTTTGCATCCCAAGGTAATTACTAAGTGATAAAATCATGTATTAATGAGATTGTGGGTATTACCTAGAATATTGAATTTGAGTACATTCATAGTAAGGTGAGAATTTTACAAATCAATGGAAGTTATTAAGAATGGTCTAGATAAAGATATCTGAGAAGGGTTTGTGACCCTGAGTTTTGAAATTAATGAGAGATTATCAATCGCCTTAATTTAGTTTGGCTTTAATTTTAGGGACAAAATCCTTTTAACAAGGGGTGAATGCAAAATCCTCAATTTTGATAAATTTTTGAATGTATAAATATGAGACTTAAAGAAAACAATTAATTTGATGCCTTAAATATATTATGTAAAGGTGAGACTTGGAGACTAAGAAAAGAATCATAATCTTTTATTTGGTCTCAGATATTAGACACACTTAGATAAAGTTATTAAAAACCTTCCTTTAAAGTTTTTGGATTACTTGGATAAAAGGAGAGAGAGTTTTGAATGAATTAGTTTTTCCCTAAAGTGAAAGGGGTAATTGACTAAAGTATTAAATGTAACTTTTTTGGAATAGGAAGAAAGGGGTGGCCCTCTATTAGAGGAACGTACTATGGTGACCCTTTGATCAGTGATAAATGTCCAGGAGTCCATCTTATACCTCCAAACATAATAGGAAAGTCAGTAATAGTAACTCTTCTCATATTCCCCAATTCTCTCTCTCTCCATGACCAATATGGATAGATTTAAACTTGTTGGTATGTATGCCCTAAGAGCCAATCATGAGATGATTGGTGGGATACATTAAGATTGATTTGATAAACATCAAAGGCAAGCTTCCAATTCTTTCTGGTTCAGTCATATGAGATAGTGATAGAACAGATTGAATGTCTAGAGAATGACAGTACTCAATGACGTATGCTTTTAGGTTGAGGACCTGAACGATGAGATCATACGGATGCTAAGAGTTTGTACATTCTTGTTATGTCCCTAGTCAGATGTCATTGTGGATGGTAGATAGACAATAATGACACACAAGACTAGATTGTGGTGTTGGTTGATGATAGAATCTCATTAGTCATGATATAGAGATATCAAACCAAACAAATAGGTACTTGTTAGAGAACAAGTGTACCCGACAGACCCACCGTGAGTTTGACACATGGAACCATGACATGGTAGTCACAGTCAGTACTCACAGTGATGGTGGTGAGTGTGATTCTTTGACCTAAAATCACTACACTTAACACATGTCGTTGGGCACACTTTGACATCATCAAACGCAGTCCTGAAACATGGGTTGTTATAAAGGTGATGATTGGGTGGCTTTGACACATGGGGCTTTTGAGGGGTGAGTGATAGATATGGGATTTGTCCCTCCTGAGGGAGTTTGATATCCATGGCCACTTGATGAGAAGGATTGAGAAAGGCGTGCATGCATGTGTGAATCAGTATGTGATATTGATGTCATACATATCTCTTCCAATCTACTCTCAGATCAAGAAAGTGAATGAACGTTGACAGGATGACTGTTCCATGCCTCGAGTTCATTCGGGATATTAGTGACAAAGGAATTATACATTCATTGTAACACCATTCACGGATTGTAGGATTGAAAGTTGTTCTCCAACTTTCTATTTCACTTGGGTAGCACTGATGTGTGACTAGGCACCGCTCTTTGCTTGTGAAGTCATAAGTGTTATGGACTTTCACTGCCAACGTGAAATGGACCTGCAGGGTCACACACATAGGATTTAACATGGAAGAGGAGTTTTATCCACAAACAATGTTTAGATTGATTACTAAAGGAGTTTAGTAGTTCAATTAAACACTCAATTAATTGATAGCTCAATGTCATAATGTTCAAGGTGTTCGACATATTGATTGAAACTGCAATTGACTGATTCTGCACAATCTACACTCCCAACTGATCGACTCATGTGATGAACCGATCGACTCAGCTTGGTGAACTGATCAACTCAGATGGTGAGTCGATCGGCTCATGGACAGGGTGAAATGATTACTTCAAGTGTTGAAATGATCGATTCAACTGGTGCAACCGAGCAAGTTGGGAAAGTCAGGTTGGTGAGAAATTTCTTTTCGTTTCACTTTCCCAATTTGATTGGAACAAGGATTGGTATTTGATACCAATTAGAAACAAAAGACGGAAAGTCAACCGAGAACTGACTAGGACCACGAACTGACCAATTTAGAATTGAACTGACCGTTTCATGGGTCCCAACCGATCGGTTGAGGTGTCAACCGACCGGCTCAGGTCCCCAACCGACCGTTTCAGAAATGAAACGATCGGTTCAGGTTGCGAGTTGGTTGTTTTTGGTGGAAAATCTCGAATCCTTCTACTCCTGCTTTAGTCCCATATTTCCCGGGATAGAGAACCCCATCCCATGACCCTCCTATATATATGGGTATTGGGGGCTTCTCAAAGTACAACTCAGTGCAACTAGTTTCTCTGTAAAGTTGTCGTTCTCTCTGGTTTCGGTAACCGAGAGAGCCCGAGCAAGTGCTACTTGATAAGGGAGGCACAGCAAGGGAAAGACAACTTCAGAAAGTGACTGGTGGCCGGAGAGTGTGTCTGTGACTAGTACGCTGACAGGAGGGTGTGGCTCCTTCCAATTCCTTGTGAGACAAGGAGATTGGAGTTCCAGGCGGTCCGTGTGGACTACTTCAGAGGTGGGAGATTTCTACCACTCGGAGGACAGTTGTCAATCCCGATAATTCTGGTGAGACTAGGAGTCATCAGTCCCAGTGCGACCAGGAGCTGCACAGACACCGTCCAAGACCGGAGGTGAAGACTGCGCAAGCTGTGAGGTATTGTCGCCAAGCAAGCCTCGGGACAAGGTATGATTCCACAAACCATCTTTTCCTATTGTATAGACATTGACGCATTTCCTTGTTCTGGGTTTGGGGAGGAAAATTTTTTGTTTCCGCTGCCTTCTCTCCCTCCTCTAAAACCCAACAAAACTCTCACATCAACTTTGAGAATTAAATTCAAACACAACTAACCCTAGATCTATTGGCATTAGATTAGAATGGGGACCTTCCACAATTTCTATGGAGAGGAAGGCCCCATAGATGGATGACCTCGCTCGCCCATTCCTATATAAGTCACTCTAGACTCACAAAACATGGGTGCGAGATCCCTTGAATCCAAAGAGAGTTCCTTCTGCTTCCAATTTGACCCCAAATTTTGTCATCAACCCTCTTATTTTCCTTAGATCTGCTGCAAATCTAACCTCCACCCTTCTCTCTACTCTTTCTTTCCCTAGCCGATTGGCATATACAAGCGAAGCTCATAAGATGAGGCAGATCGGTTTGTTCGCTCACCTACCACCTAAGAGCCTAAGCACACATAGTCAACTATGGGGTGGACTCACTAGCTCGTGAGTAGAAGGAGCACATGAGGAAGATGATGACATGCAAAAAGATTTGCATGCCCCTGGGGTTGCTGCATATGGCAAGGGTTTTTCTTGTCTTTTTACTCTAGGTCTCGCCATAGCCATGCAAAATGTGTGACACCAGTGGGAGTGGCTCATTGGCAGACCCATCCATTTAAGTAATACAAGTAACACACCAATTGGTGACATGACTTTCCTGAATTGGCTAGAATCTATTAATTTTGCAAATATCATAGTAATTACTAGGATGATTGAATTGGGACATGTTATATATGAAATTTGATCTAAAAATAAGAGGAAACTAAAGAAAATAATTACAAACTCAAATTTTGCTTCTAGTTATAAAGGTACCTAAAGTTGCTAATGTGTTAAATATTTAAAAATCCTAATTTCTAGGTTTGATGATCATAATATGATTAAATGATCTTAATATTCAAAGACTGGTGTTTTTGGATAAAAAAGATATCTTGGATCTAATTTGAGAATAATAATTCATAAGTTGATGAATTAGGGTTTTCTTGAGTAAAAAGTGCATATGATGATAAAATTAGGGTTTGTAAACCAAAAAGGCATTCAAAGTGATAATTAGGGTTAGGGAAGGAAAACCCCTAATGAAACGCTAATTTGACCCCAAAAACCGTATCGTGGACCCCAATTCAGTAGTAAAGTGGATTTATGAACAAGATAATAATACAAGGGTATAATGCTTTATTTTCAGGGTAGTTGCTTGATTGGTTGCTTTTGTTGCCTTTTGTTTGGACATCAAGCTACTCCTGAGAAAAGTATGTGGTTACGCCTATGACTACCCGACTTAACTGATATTTGGACTTTTCTCAAGGTTCCCCCAAATGGATTGCAAACTAATAGTTTCTTGTTTGTTTATTGATTGCAATGTATAAATCTCATACGTGTAACACAATATATAGAAATAACTTGCTCAAGCCCACAATATTTTCTATGATTAAATGCCTGCAAGGAAATTATGGAAAGCACCCCCAAAGAGTGGGTTATCTAATAAATACTCACAAAGAGTGAGTATGATATCATGAAAACCCATAGAGAATGGGTATGGATGAAAATCACCCTCAGTGAGTGGGTATATTATAGAGATACTCCCATAGAGTCAGTATGGAAGAATTGGGTACCCCGAGTGAGTGGGTATGCCATAGAGATTAAGGGTTGAGAAGTTACGAAACCAAAATGTGTTCTGATTATTGATAATTGCAAATATGGCTGATTATGTTGTTACTCATACATGTGCATATTTAGTTTCCCCCACATATCGATATACAAATATATTGATTGTGTTTTTGTTTCACGTAGTTTTAGGTTAAAATGATGTTAATTCAAAAGACGGAAACAAGATGACACCAAGAAGAAAGGAAACTTAAATTCATAAATGGAGGATTATAGTTAATTAGATTTTTTTCAAGTTACAAACTTCAGATTGCATTCCATGTAACTCCCTTGAGGATAGGTTATCTTTGTATCAAACGCTTTCCCATATAATGCAATTTATTGATTATTATTGGTTACTTGCTAATCCTGGTCCCAAAAGTATGTTTATGGCCCTTTCCCTCTTAGTCTTCCTTTTTAGGGGGGTAATACGGGGAGGGGCTATAACATAGAGATTGAGTAGTTGTTTCTTAGAATTAACAAGTACCCAGATACAAATAGCGGGATGACCTCTATTGAGAGGGTAAAGACGCAATTGGAAAGAGAGTACTTAATGACTCTTCTGGAACTTGTACCTGATGAATCAAAAGAAGACAGGGAATCTACCCAAATCTCCTATGAATATGTCCATCATAGGAAGAGGGCAATGACAATAAGAGGAAAGCAACATGAGAAACTTCCAAAAGCCCAGTGAAGAAGAGAACCGGGGAAGGGAAGAAAGCTAAGTCAAAGGCAAAGGCAAAAGAACCTAAAGAATCACCAACCACAACTAAGGTCGCAATCTCCTCTCATGTTCCTACTGAGATACCCTCTAGACCTGCAACTATTACAACAACCTGCACCTGGCACTAAGAAAAAAATGTGTATTTGAAGAAACAAAACATCAGGAAAAGTATGACTTGTTCATGAGGAGTAAAACCTACAGAGCGACTAGGTATCTCTTCAAGAAAACTCTAAAGAAATGAGGTATATACAATAGGGTCTAAAAATTCTTAGAGATGCAAACCTTTTCCACCCCTGTGTATATCACCAACGATCATACACAGAGCTTAAAACTCAATATATGTCATTGCTGAAGAATCTCTCACTAGAAGATGATGAGAAGGAGTATGCTAGAGGAGATATGTAAGGATATGAAGTAATCTTTAGTGAGCATATATTGAACAAGATTTTTTTCTGGGACATACAAGAAGACATCTACCTCTAACTAGACAAATTTTGACAAGGAAGTTCGACAATTGAGAAACATCAAGATGGGGGAGAGGTTGACATTGAGTCCAAGTATAAAATTGGTCTCTAAAATATTTGCAAATATATTATGAATTGTACAGGTCATGCAGAAAGTAGTTGCACGTGGCATCTTCACCAGATCTAATATAGGCAATATGACCATAGAAAATTTATTCATTATGTAGAGCTTATTAAAAAAGAAACCAATAAACATTGGTCAATTGTTAATTAAGAAATTATCTATTGCCAATATCCCAGAGTATAGGAGAATTTTGCATGGGAGGCCTGATAACAAAGATAGGCTACCACTTCAAATGCCCCTAACTATTAGAGAATTTCATAGAGAGCAAGGGGAGAATTTTTTTGACGTAAATAATTGCTCACCATAGACATGATAACAATCAAGGGAGCAAAGTACTTCTACAACTTCATAAAGACAAACAATTTATTACATCTCTCAAAGATGAGAAGGTATGATTTCAACAAGCTCATCCACTCACAAGAGGATATCTTGAATATGAAATCTATTGTAGATACACAGCCAACTGAGAAAAGTATGATAGCCAATAGATGGAATGAACTTAAGGCCATCATACAAAAAGAACTTTAGGTGGAGGAGACAAAGAACCAACAATGAAGATGAAGATGACATTCAAATTCCACAACGCCATCAAAAAGGTTTTAAAGGTTGCTAGGGTGGACCAACAATATGAAGGTGTAGCAGTTGAAGTAGAAGAGGAGCAACAACTAGATGATAGAAAACACAAGGAAAATATCATTCAAAATGTTGAAGAAAACTCCTCTACAAGTAGAGTGGGCGTCGCCAATGAAGGACTATGAGCCCTCGATGTTGAACATTCTTCAACAGGTAACCAACTAGAGGCACTACATGAGAATCTAGGCAGTTAAACTGACACAATCGATATGAGAAGTGTGGAATCTATTCAAATGGGTGAACAACTAGAACATGGTACCTCATGCTCACCTTAGGATGGACATGAACCCTCACCACAAAAAACAAATGTGTTAACAACAAAAATCTACATCGCTACAAAATAAAACATGTCTACCAACTCCTATAGAAGAGCTTGGATGTTAGTTGGACATCATGCATGACAAAATGCTAGACTCCTCCTCTAATTCTTCTTATATACCATCTAGCATGTATACAAGAACCATTTCGGTGTACATATTAGATAAGAGAAATGCACCTCTCCCATAGTTCATGAAGGATATGGTGGAGTTCCATATCAAAATGATACGGAATGTGGCCTCTATGGTGGCAAAACTAGCAGCACTACATCATAAATGAGATGAGATGAGTTAGAAATGAGAATAATTCATGTAGGAACTAGAGGACAAACAAATTAGATAAGAGAAAAGGAGTTCAAATAAGAGGCAAAGGTGTAGGTCAAGCCCATAACAGTCGTCTGCCTCCTTTAGTTTGTTCAACCCATGATCTCAATGGGTATTCAAGAAAGCTCCATTATATCCTATAGAAGAAGAGAACAAACTCCAAGCTTCCCTAAGAGAACCAGAAGAACAAACTCCTAGCTTCCCTAAGAAAACACAACAGTCCAACCACATGAATTGACCTGAGTCTCTCTCTCAACAAGACAATGAACCAACAAAGGAAGTGCAGCAAGAAGAGGATGTCCCCATCCAAATGGAGGTGGACCACCCTAAACCAAGGGAAGTACAACTGCAAGCTAAGGAAGCAAAGTCTAAAAAACCACCTCTTGCCAAGGTAGATGTAGATTCTATGCATAAGTAGGAAGAGGATGACAAACAACTAACTACTGAACAAATGTTAGCAAAAGAAACAAGCCTTTGAGGCTTGGATGTTGACATCTAAAAATTGTATGTTTAGTTCAACAAATAGGAAGATGTACCCCAAACCACCAACACTATACTTGATGAGGCGATATTTGATAAAGTTGTATAAATGTGAGCCACGATCATCGAGTACACCACAATAGAGGCCCTAAAAGTTAAAGTTACATCACATGAGCTACCAAAATCCAACAACATCAATCTCAAGAACAACAACAAGAGAGGGGACCTCTAAAGAAGATGAAGACGAGCTGAAATATTTCTTTGAAGATGCACCCGATAGAGACCCCCACTGCATTACCTAGGAGATTGACAAACAAGTTCTCATTCCTCTACCTCTCCCTTGAAAAATCATGGGAATGGACATGACATCATTGTCAAATATTTCCTATAGGGATGTCCATTTCCTGGAGTTCCTAAATGACATAGTACTTGGGACAGATATTTTATACAACAACAAAGGGAGGACCCTAACATGAGATCACTTCAAAGGGAGACATGGGAAAAAGGTCAAGTTACATATGAGCTTATTCACAGTGATATGTACAACTGTACTTGAAGAATTTCTACACCCTAAGAAGATCAATCCAATCTTCAACGACACTCCTATCCTTTAAAAACACCTTTTTTAGAAGCAATATGATTCTCCACCATGCAAGGAACTCTAATATGTAGTTAGTAGGAAACATACAAGGTTCATCACATTGTCATACAAAACAAAGAAACATTGGCTTCTAACAATGGCAGATCTATACAAAAGGTACATGGTCATTTATACTTGCTATGTAAAGGAGATGAAGTCCAATGCAATGGTCTTCTATGACATAGAGGCATGTTAAGTATAAAAGATCCTGATAAGACTCCACCAAGCAATACATATGGCTTGGTTCAAGCACTGTAACCATTGGAAAAAATTATGATCAGTGAAAAAATCACCCAAGAACAAACTAATTCTAGAGACTGTGCTTTTATTGTACCAAGGTTGATGGAGGTTGTAAATAAAGGAATTCATTTTGAAGATATTTCTATGGAAATTTTCATGGATTGGCATTTATGTGAGGTAGGTCAACTATGATCGATGTTTCTTCAACAATCTTGGGATGCCTCTAGCTCTAGTGCCACATAGACTACATATGGGTGTGTCTCTTCCTAACAAGTGATTGTGATGAGAGATTGGGAACCAACTAAAAAAGAGAGTGGAGTAGTATGGAAAAAAAGGGTGGAACACCACAGAATAATAGAAAAAACAACATAAAAAATCCAAAGATGACACAACAGAGCAACAAATAAAAATTGAACAGAAAAAAGAGACTATGGAAACAAAACCTCCAATAGTTCCCCCTGAAATACCAGTGGTAGTAACCAAAGAGGAACTACAACCTATGCACCAAACCAGCCATAGGAGGGGGAGATACATAATGATGTCCTCGCAGATAAACCCAAAGATGGTGCTTTTCTAGAAGCAAGGCATGAGGGACCTACTGGGACTATTATAGCAAACCTTCTCAAACTTTGACAGGTGGGCATGTGAAATTCTATCTCAAGAAGAATTGAGAATTCTCATAGATAAACTCAAGGAGGATGATAACTTAGAGGATGCTAACTTTGAGATATAAGAGATATGTGTCTTGAAGGATGACCACTAAGATACGTTAAAGGTAGATGGATACATATCATCAAGGGTGATGATAGCTTACTAGTCCCTTCTATAGGATGGTATGCTAAACACACACATGACATACTATCTACTACAGGAGGATAGTTTGAACAACAAGAGTTTTGGAGAGAAGGAGAGATTCATACAATGACTACAAAACTCCCTCCCAGACTTCCTCTTCCTTCCTCTCTTGCAATGGCGGTCAATATGAAGGCAAAGACAGTGGTTTTGTATAATAGCTCTACAACTGCTTATTCATCAAATAAATATATGAACATGATGAAGTCGTGGACTACACTAAGGATAAATACATGACTTGTGAAGAAGATATAATATAGCTGATCTAGAATCATGGCAAGTAATATCAATTTGTACAGGAAGAAGATTAAAAAAAGCCACAATTTTGCCATAAAAGCCTTAGTGGGTACATCAATAAAAGGATTGTGTCTTCCATTGCCTAAAATGGATGTAAGCCTTATCTCTAAGGGGATTTAGGGTTGAACGTTAGCAGCATGAATGATACCATCCTCTTCATGGACTAAATGTTGCTCTATTGCTACATTCTCATTGGGAAAATGAGGGACTAGAAGAAAATGAGTAAAACTCACTCGTTTTCATTCAACTTCAATCTTTCACACTCTAGGACAACATGCATGATGAGTTTGGGTTGGGGTGTAAACAAGCAAGGGAGGTACTACACTTGTCCCTCTTCCTTATATTCATTCTATTGCTTTATAATTCATGTTGCAATCTTATCTTATTCACTTTTCAATTGCAGATATACACTTTCTCTTTAAAGTTTTGAGAATCTTGAGAAATTATTATGAAGTTTTGCTAAACTAAAGGGTAAAATTTTAATATATGCAAATTTTAATCTAATTTTCCTAGATGTTGTTCTCTCTTATATATTATATGTTCTTGTCTTCAATCTTCTTGTTAGCATAATCATTTCAAGAGTGACATATTTGGGCTATAAATTCATCTAAAATCACATGTGTTTATATATTTATTCTATTTCTATCTCAAGACACTATATGGTGCAATGAATGCTTACTATCCCTGAGGAATTCTAAAAAATAAGGAGGACCTAGACTTATACACTCTTGATCGACGTCTCTAGCCATATAGTTAAAGTTGGAAATCACATGCATCTTGTGAAGAGGAAACAACTACCTCTACTAGTGCTTAAACCCTGTAAGGGATAGAAAGAGGCTTGGTATGTCATGCATCCTAAAAATCCTATCAACCAAAGCCTTGCAAGAAAGAATAAGAGTTGAGTGTGAGTACAAGCACTATAGTTGTGTCCAAAAAGATGTCAAATGGTCTTGCCTAGTTGGTATATAGCTGCACCCAAGAATACAACCCCTCCTGACTTCCAAGGGCCATCTCAAAAAACCTTGGAAGGTACATCATGACTAGCAGTTGAGTAACATTATATTTATGACAATACTCATGGTTGAGTGACCCTAAGGAAGACAAGATTCACCACAACCTTATCCCACCCCCACACGCCCAACTAGGCTACCCAAAAAAATAAAAAATTGATGTGAAAGCTACATCTAGGGAAAACCTTGCATGAGTACGACTAAGAAATGAGGATTTAAGTGAGTTTTGGAGGATAAACCCTTCCTTCTAGAATGTTGTGTTAGATAAGAAGGGTCATGAAACTCATCATCTATGAGAAAGAAAATAGGGAGACAATAAGCAAATCATGCATTCCCCAAATATCTTACCCTATAAGTGTGACAACACATCCCATTATCATATAGATAACGAGGTGTTACACGAAAACGTGCGGAAATCACCACAACCAAAGATTATGAAAACATGGGTTAATTAAAACTGATTGCGGAAAACTGATAAACAGTAAAACTATTACTTTCCAGTCCTCATCCTGCACAGAAATATGTCATATAAGTACACATACGAGGTCTGATACGTGTCTACAACATAGGAACAGTTGTTCATCCATCACACGAGTTCACCACCTGTTCACATACATAAAGGCCCACATCCGGCCATCAGCAGGATATATAAACATCATCGATTGTTCATCATGAAACAACGTCAAAACACTGCCAAGGACCTGAGAGTACAGGGATGACTCTAGACTCTACTACAAAACATCCAAAACAGCAGCATGTCCATTGCTTCCCTTCTACTGCTCCTCAAGCTGCTCGTCTGCAACACCACGACCACATCTACCTCGAACACCTACAAAGGGTGTAAACCAGCGGGGTGAGACAATTGAACAAATGTCCCAGTGGGAAACATAACTCCCCACCGCAACTACAGAACCTCAGCAACATAAACTGTAACAATAGATATCTAATAACAGGTATAACAAGAGCAATCTATATAAAACAGATTATTCTTACCGACAAGCTTACCCACTATACAAAAGCATATAACCAGATATATCTCAAGGAATATGATTAGCAAGATAAGATGTGTCTCTATGTAACATGATTATCAGAACAAGATATAATGTCACATAACCTGCTTATCAAGCTAAGACATATTACCACATAACCTGCAAGATATAACAAAGATATTACACAAACAAGACCTCAACCAATGTTTCGTGTTTATCTTAAGCAGTAATTGCTAAACGGTTGTATTACATATTATTATGCCCTGAGGATTTGAACCGTACCATTCAAATCCAACCTTCAGTTACGAAACCCAAGCTGGTGCCATACAAGGTCAATGGAAGAGTCGGACTCCACGACCTCCCACCTCGTGGTCAGTACACGAGTACAACACAAGAAGGACCGTAGTCACATGCTGAAGTGGTCTAAGCCACAGGTTCAGCTCCATAGGCTACCCTCATGCTAGCTTGCCTTGGTACAGGTCTCGGCGCTAGTAAAACTGAGCCACGGGCATGTTCACCATGCTCTGAGCTATGAACGCATCCATGCTCTTCACATCACATATCTTGAGCCATGGGCCTGTTCACCATGCTCTATATACGTATCTGAGTCTGTAACCGAAGTTAGACTCTTACCTCCTCATTTCCAGGCTAGGAGCAGCCTACACATATTCAACAATATGCGCTTCCAGGTTAACCCGTAGGAGAACCTGTTTCACCATCACCAAGTCCTGACGATGATGGATCTATGGCCAGGGCAAACTACATGATATGATTCCACTGTGATTATTTAGTATCTTTTAGATGGATTGCAAGATTCAACCAAGTTGTATAACATTCAAGATATAACAGAAAGTAATTAACGTAAACCCGACATTATATTATTACATCAACCTGATCCATCTCAAGGATCCAATCATCACATGTTACCACATGGCCTCTTGCCAACCATCCAGATCCATCTCAAGGATCATCACATACCACGGAATCTCAATCCTTCATCATGTACTGTCACTGCCTCTCAAGGCTCACATCATCATCATGGGACAAACACATCATACATATGATCTCATAGAATAATTATCAAAGTAATAAACTTATCACATATGTCACGTGGCCTTTTCATGGCTACACATCACCTGCATGGTTAGGATACACAATAACCATAGTTTCAACATAAGGAATATGCTCACTATCATGAACTGTCATTCAAGATAATCTACTTATCAATATTACACTACTTGGTGATCAAGTGTATTAAGCACATCATTAACAAACCATATTCAAGACCACCCTTATCTCAAGATTATACAACAATCAAGGTATTCACTTAATATAGAAACATGTTGAGTATACACTATTGTTACCAAAGTCATTACTGTTACCATCCACTATCATCATCATTACCTTTATCATTAAGCAACCATTAATGCAACTCCCATTTATCATTGCCATTAACAATTAAGCATAAGACTTGCATTATGCATAGCATTACTACTCTTCTTACCATCATTACCATTATTAGCATCATCATCTACTATTATCCTCATTGCTATGTCATTAAGCAAACTATTAATGTAACTGTCACTTAGCCACATTATTCCAATCATTAACATCATTATTGCCTTCACTATTAGCAAGGTAAACATCATTGCTATCCTTTACATTGCTATTACCATTAACACTATTATCATGATTATCATGTCATTAACATTATCATAGTTATCATTACTTAATCAAGGCAACACTGCCATTATTTGATCATGCATAGGCATACACTACCATCACACTAGAGACCATCACCAAAGGACCTCAAACCCTCACCTAAGATAGCTCACATCCCTCACCACTACTAGCTCGCACGGCTTGGGCATGGGGAGGCAGCAACGCTGCGTTGCACCCAGCGCCCAGCCCAACACATCGTCACAGGTAAAGGAGTGGCGCACGTCAGGGGCATCACGCGACACACCCCATCGGGCAACACCCAACACAACCATCCACGACGCCCGACATCCTAGGATAACAACCATCTAACAACCTCACAACGACTAAGAGAGAGAGAAGGAGAGAAAGAAGGAAAGGAAGAGAAGGACTCCCACATATCGTGCAACATCAACCTAGGGCCTAACGGCCAACACAAACCCAAACCAAAGGCGTAACGCCCGTTATAGCCTCAGGCCTATCGGCCAACACAACAAGATGCAACACCCGTCAGGGCTATCGGCCAACCAACCCTGTTGCATATCGTGCAACTCAGCTAACTCATCCAAACCAGGACCTGTCGTCCACCAAGAAACCAAGGCCTAACGTCCAAGAGAAGAACAAGAGCATTGCTCATCTATCATTCACCAAGGTCACCCACATATCGGCCAACAAACCTTAGCTTACTCTATCGCCCAACACATGGGCAGGGTATCAGACAACCCTAAGAACACATCATATCGTCCACTAATGGCACACATATCGTCCAACAAAGGGGATGCCGTATCGTCCAACTCAAAGGCAAAAGAACCATGTCGTCCAACACACCAACAAAGGAGGGGTATCGCCCAACCCATGGTCACCATCAACCTCCAACTCAAGGGAACCCAAAACCCTAGATCACAAGGTACACTAGAAACCCTAAACCCTAAGGGGATATCGGCCACTAAAGGAAGCACAAGCAAGGTACAAAACAAGGAACTAAGCTAACTACTAACATGTAACAAGGTTATTGCTAGAGGTAAGGAGTTAGGGTTAGAAGTTATGCAACCCTCTTTAAGCTCCAAGATCCAAGACACTCCAAGGTCCAAAGCTATCGTCCACCAGGCTACTCCAGGAAGGTGTATCGGCCACCACTTCAACTCCAAGGGAGTGTATCGGCCAACATAAGCAAGATGGAGAGGGATATCGTGCACTCAAGGTGGAGGGGAGACCAAAAGATCAAAGGAGACTAAGGCAAGGGAAGGAGCCACCTATATAGAAAGAAGGGGAGGAGAAACCAAGGTAGATCCATGCTAAGTGCCGTCCACCCAAGGGACACTTGTCCTAGGGTTCAAGCCAACACACTAGCACACCAAGAGACACTTGTCCAAGATATGCACCAAGTGTCCACCAACCAAGACCAAGCAACATGGGCGACACAAGCACCAACTCTGCTGGGCGACGCACCAAGGCTCCTGGGCGACACACACCACTCTAGGTCGACACCCTACTCATCTTGGGCGACACAAGCTTCACTTGGCCGACACAAGGCTTAAGCAAGCCCAAACAAGGCACCTCAAGGCCCAAACAAGCTCAACTCATGCCCATATAACTCAAACAACAAGCCCAAGCCTTCCTCCCAACCCTAGAGGAAGCAAAGAGAGGAAAACATCACACAAGATGGCAAACTTGCACCCAAAACCCTAAACTTGGGTTATTTTCAAGTAGCCCCTCAAACTCTCAACAAAGCACATCAAAAACCCTAATCACCACTAATGGTGATTAGCAAGCACCAAAGCACCAAGATCAAGAAAAACAAACAGGGTAAACCCTAAACGCAGGTCAGGGTCCTTACAAACTAACCCCCTGTATGGGATTTCGCCCCCGAAATCCGAAGAGAAAAGCGAGGGATACTTCCTCCTCATCTCTTCCTGAAGCTCCCACGTGGCTTCTTCAATGCCACGACGCTGCCAAAGAACCTTCACAAGAGCCAGGTCGTTCCTCTTTAGCTTCTTGATCCTTCTGTCAAGGATCGCCACAGGACCTTCCTCGTAGGTCACATCTGCATCATGCTCAACCTCAACTGGCTGTATCACTGTACCAGAATCCGGATGACTTTTCTTCAGCATACAAACATGAAACACTGGATGCAACCTGTGCACTCTAAAGGCAACTCTATCTCGTAAGCTACTTTGCCAACACGGGCTCTGACTGAGTAAGGTCCCATATACCTGGGTGCCAACTTACCCTTCCGTCCAAACCTTAGCACACCTTTCCACGGTGATACTTTGAGATACACTTTGTCTCCTACCTGGAACTCCAAAGGTCGTCAACGATTGTCTCCATAAGACTTCTGCCTGTCCTGTGCCACTTTCAACTGTTGTTGTATCACTTTGATCTTTTCTGTCGTCTGCTGTACTAACTCAGGACCCAAAAGCTGATATTTACCAGACTCGTACCAACACAAAGGAGATCTGCACTTCCTTCCATACAAAGCTTCATAAGGAGCCATGTCAATGCTCCACTGATAACTATTATTGTAAGCAAACTCTATCAAACTCAGATGTACATCCCAGTTTCCTAGAAACTACAAGACACAAGCTCGAAGGAGATCTTCCAAAATATGAATAGTCCTCTCAGACTGTCCATCTGTCTACGGGTGAAAAGCTATACTGAACCTCAACCACGTTCCCAACTCTCTGTGCAACTGTTCCCAAAAACGACTCGTAAACTGAGGACCTCTGTCAGAAACTATCATGGCTGGCACACCATGAAAATGTACTATCTCATCCACATATACTCTGGCAAGCTTCTCAGCTGTATACATCGTCTTCACTGGTAGAAAATGGGCAGACTTAGTCAATATGTCCACTATCACCCAAATGGAATCATGATTCCTAGTTGTCCGGGATAGACCAACTACAAAATCCATGCTTATATGCTCCCATTTCCACTGCGGTATCGACAAAGGTTGCAACGTACTTGCCGACTTCTGATGTTCAGCCTTCACTTGCTGACACACCGCACATCTCGCCACGAACTCAGCTACATCCTTCTTCAATCCGGGCCACCAATATAGGTCCTTCAGATTATGATACATCTTGGTGACACCTGGATGCATCACATACATTGACGTATGTGCTTCCTCAAGCACCAACTTCCTCAGATCATCAGCATCTGGAACCACCATCCTGTCACGATAGCAAACTAGTCCATCCTCGGACTCATGAAACCCATCACGCTTGTTGCTGCTGAACTCTGATCTGATCAACTGTACCGCATCATCTTCCTGTTGTGCATCCTTGATCTGCTGTCTCAACGTAGGTTTAACTTGCATCTGTGCGAAAAGACCAGACAACACAGAAACTTCCATCTGTACATTCATCTGCTGCAGAGAAACAAACATATCTCGCCTATGACATACCCGAGAACTTAACTGTGCCTTCTTTGAAGAGAGAGAAGAAGACTTTCTACTAAGTGCATCGGCTACCACGTTCACCTTTCCAGGATGATAGTTGATCGTGCAGTCGTAATCATTGATCAACTCCATCCATCGTCGTTGTCGCATGTTCAACTCTTGTTGCGTAAAGATGTACATCAGATTCTTATGATCCGTAAAGATCTGACACACTTCCCCATACAGATAGTGTCTCCAAATCTTTAATGCATGAACCACTGCTACCAACTCCAAGTCATGAGTCGGATAGTTCTCCTCATGTTTCTTGAGTTTTCGCGAGGCAAAAGAAACCACGTGATCTTCCATCATCAACACACAACCTAAACCTTTCTTGGAAGCATCACAAAAAACAACATAGCCTTTCCCAGGCTCTGGCAAGATCAACACTGGAGCACTGGTCAACTTCTCCTTCAAACTCTGGAAAGCTCACTGACATTGATCATCCCAAACAAAAGGTACATCTTTCCTGGTCAACTTCGTCATCGGTAAAGCGATCACACTGAAGTCCTTGATAAACCTCCGATAGTATCCTGCCAAACCAAGGAAACTACGAACTTCTGTCGGCGTCTTCGGTTGTTCCCAATCCGCAATGGATTCCACCTTCTTTGGATCTACTTTGACTCCTTCAGCAGATATCACATGACCCATGAAAGTTACTTCATCCAACCAGAACTCACACTTACTGAACTTGGCATACAACTGATGTTGATGAAGAAGAGTCAACGCTCGACGAAGATGTTGCTCATGCTCTAGCCTGTCCCGACTATAGATCAAGATGTCATCTATAAAGACTACAACAAACTGATCTAAGAAAGGACGAAACACTCTGTTCATAAAATCCATGAAAGCAGCAGGTGCATTGGTTAACCTAAACGGCGTAACCATGAACTCAAAATGGCCATACCTCGTCCTGAAAGCTGACTTTGGTATGTCATCCGCCTTTATCCTCAACTGATGATATCCAGACCGTAGATCGATCTTCGAAAACACTGTAGAACCACGCAACTGATCAAACAGATCATCTATCCTCGGCAACGGGTACTTATTCTTGATTGTGACCTTGTTCAACTGTCGGTAATCTATACACAACCGCATCGAGCCATCCTTCTTCTTAACGAACAACACGGGAGCACCCCACGGCGATGTACTCGGTCGGATAAAACCTTTCTCCAACAACTCTTGCAACTGCTTCTTCAGCTCATCCATCTCTGCCGAAGCCATCCTATATGGTGATTCTGCAACTGGCTATGTTCCTGAAACCAGATTGATCTCGAAATCAATCTCTCGGGGTGGAGGAACACCAGGAAAATCCTCAGGAAACACGTCTGCAAACTCTCGAACCACTGACACCTCCTCGAGGCTAGGACCTTTCGCCTTAGTAACTACAACTGTGTCCACCACGTGAGCTAAGAACGCCTCACATCCTTGTCATAACAACTTATCTGCCACCATAGCTGATACCAAACACGTCGGAAGAATCTTCCTATCTCCCTGGAATGTCCACTTCTCTCCAGCGACATCAAACACTGCCTGCTTGGAACCACAGTCCAAGACAACCTTATACCTCTCCAAGGTATCCATCCCAAGGATAACATCAAAACCATGCATATCAAGTGGTATAAGATCCACTTGGATACGGTGTCCCGAGAAAGACAAGACACAAGATGGACACTCTTCTCTAAGCAAAGAGGAACCATCAAGAGGGGTTTCTAACAACAAGCTATCCTTCTTACAGCTAATGGGTAAACGATAGTTTTCAAGCATACTATAGGCGATAAAAGAGTGTGTAGCAGTCGGGTCAACCAAAACAGGTATAAAGCAAGAAGAAGACATATCAGAATGAAATAACTCCATCTGACCTGTCACCACTCACGGGTTGACTATCGCCTCCGGCTGACTCATAGCATAGAATCGAGTTGTTGCTTGCTGTCCATGAACTCTGCTCCCTTGAGCAGACGATCCAGCTTGAGACGCTTGACCGTGTCCTTGACCTCTGCTACCACTGGTCTGTGGCCTCTCTGTCCTCTGAAAACTCTGCCTCGGCTACTGCGTCACTTCAACGTCTCTATTCGGGCAATTGGACTTCCAATGATCGACCTGTCCACAAAGATGACATGCCTTGTCCTCAAACCGTGGCCTAGCTGGCCCTGTTACTGCCACAGAAGCTGAACTATGTGCCTTAGACGGTGAAGAAACACAACCTTTCCCTTTACTCGGAGACCACTGAGATGGTACACCAGAGCTTCTCATCACTGACGGTGCTGAAAACCTAGGCTTCTTAAAGCCACCAAACCTTCATCCTTGAAACTGAGCAGGTCTTTTGTGAGACATAGACTCTCTTTTCTCCCGTACTATCCTCTCGATCCGCTGAACTGATTCCACGAACGTAGAAAACCGCTCTCAGTTCTCCAACGCAGACAGCGGGGTTGGCAGCTCAACACTCAAACCCTTCTCGAAACGTCTGATCCGTTCCTCATTTGTTGCCGCCATGTGAGGACAAAACCTCAACAGATCCATAAACTTGGCTTCATACTCGGTGATGTTCATCGTTCCTTGCCGCAACTTCTCAAACTGACTAACCTTCTCATCCAGGTACGTCTTTGGGAAGTATCTAGTGACGAACTCGCGTCGAAACACTTCCCAACAGATCACCTCGCCAGGCCGCTTCTCTTCTTCTATGGTCCACCAGTGACCAGCACTACCTTTCAGAAGGTAGACAACATGCTTTACCTTGTCTGTTTTGGGGATGTCAAGAATCTGGAAAGCCTTCTCGAGACTTGTCAGCCACAGATCTACATCTGCTGGATCAGCCATTCCAGCATAATCCGAAGCTCCGACTCGGCAAAGCCGCTCGAAGGTCTTCCCAATACCCGATGCTTCTCCATGAGGAACCTGTGCTCGTGGAGGCGGCACTGGTAATCGCTCAACCATGAGATTCATCGTAGCCATTAACTGCCCCATAAGCTGTTAGTAGGCAGGATGTTCAAGTATGGCTGGGTTAAATTGGGGAACCTCAGGCACCCGATCTTCATGTGCCTGTCCATCTGCTCCATCAACCGATGCAGCATCACTGTACTCAGCAGAGTGTTCTTCATGGTTTCCAGACATCTTGACTTTTCTTCCACTGAGGGCAGAAGATATTGTAAGAAAACCTGAACACTCATAAGAACAACTCAACCTAGTCCTAAATCCCTGTAGACTCAGCGAACCTATCGCTCTGATACCAAAACTTGTGGCAACACATCCCATTATCATATAGATAACGAGGTGTTACGTGAAAATGTGCAGAAATCACCACAACCACAAATTATAAAAACATGGGTTAATTAAAACCGATTGCGGAAAACTGATAAACTGTGAAACTATTACTTTCCAGTCTTCATCCTGCACAGAAATATGTCATATAAGTACACATACAAGGTCTGATACGTGTCCACAACATAGGAACAGTTGTTCATCCATCACATGAGTTCACCACCTGTTCACATACATAAAGGCCCACATCCGGCCATCAGCAGGATATATAAACATCATCGGTCGTTCATCGTGAAACAATGTCAAAACACTGCCACGGACCTGAGAGTACAGGGATGACTCTAGACTCTACTACAAAACATCCAAAACAGCATCATGTCCATTGCTTGCCTTCTACTGCTCCTCAAGCTGCTCGTCCACAACACCACGACCACGACCACGTCTACCTCGAACACCTAAAAAGGGTGTAAACCAGCGGGGTGAGACAATTGAACAATTGTCCCAGTGGGAAACATAACTTCGCACCGCAACTACAGAACCTCAGCAAGATAAACTGTAACAACAGATATCTAATAATAGGTATAACACGAGCAGTCTATATAAAACAGATTATTCTTACCGACAAGCTTACCCACTATACAAAAGCATATAACCAGATATATCTCAAGGAATATGATTAGCAAGATAAGATGTGTCCCTATGTAACATGATTATCAAAACAAGATATAATGTCACATAACCTGCTTATCAAGCTAAGACATATTACCACATAACCTACAAGATATAACAAAGATATTACACAAACAAGGCCTCAACCAATGTTTCGTGTTTATCTTAAGCAGTAATTGCTAAACGGCTATATTACGTATTATTATGCCCTAAGGATTTGAACCGTACCGTTCAAATCCAACCTTCGGTTACGAAACCCAAGCCGGTGTCATACAAGGTCAATGGAAGAGTCAGACTCCACGACCTCCCACCTCGTGGTCAGTACACGAGTACAACACAAATAGGACCGTAGTCACATGCTGAAGTGGTCTAAGCCACAGGGTCAGCTCCATAGGCTACCCTCACGCTAGCCCGCCTTGGTACAGGTCTCGGCGCAAGTAAAACTGAGCCACGGGCCTGTTCACCGTGCTCTGAGCTATGAACGCATTCATGCTCTTCACATCACATATCCTGAGCCATGGGCCTATTCACCATGCTCTATATACATATCTGATTCTGTAACTGAAGTTACACTCTTACCTCCTCATTTTCAGGCTAGGAGCAACCTACACATATTCAACAATATGCGCTTCCAGGTTAACCCGTAGGAGAACCTGTTTCACCATCACCAAGTCCTGACGATGATGGATCTATGGCCAGGGCAAACTACATGATATGGTTCCACTGTGATTATTTAATATATTTTAGATGGATTGCAAGATTCAACCAAGTTGTATAACATGCAAGATATAACAGAAAGTAATTAACGTAAACCTGACATTATATTATTACATCAACCTGATCCATCTCAAGGATCCAATCATCACATGTTACCACATGGCCTCTTACCAACCATCCAGATCCATCTCAAGGATCATCACATACCACGGAATCTCAATCCTTCATCATGTACAGTCACTGCCTCTCAAGGCTCACATCATCATCATGGGACAAACACATCATACATATGATCTCATAGAATAATTATCAAAGTAATAAACTTATCACATATGTGACATGACCTTTTCATGGCTACACATCACCTGCATGGTTAGGATACACAATAACCATAGTTTCAACATAAGGAATATGCTCACTATCATGAACTGTCATTCAAGATAATCTACTTATCAATATTACACTACTTGGTGATCAAGTGTATTAAGCACATCATTAACAAACCATATTCAAGACCACCCTTATCTCAAGATTATACAATAATCAAGGTATTCACTTAATATAGAAACATGTTGAGTATACACTATTGTTACCAAAGTCATTACTGTTACCATCCACTATCATCATCATTACCTTTATCATTAAGCAACCATTAATGCAACCCCCATTTATCATTGCCATTAACAATTAAGTATAAGACTTGCATTATGCATAGAATTACTACTCTTGTTACCATCATTACCATTACTAGCATCATTATCTACTATTATCCTCATTGCTATGTCATTAAGAAAACTATTAATGTAACTGTCACTTAGCCACATTATTCCAATCATTAACATCATTATTGCCTTCACTATTAGCAAGGCAAACATCATTGCTATCCTTTACATTGCTATTACCATTAACACTATTATCATGATTATCATGTCATTAGCATTATCATAGTTATCATTACTTAATTAAGGCAACATTGTCGTTATTTGAGCATGCAAAGGCATACACTACCATCACACTAGAGACCATCACCAAAGGACCTCAAACCCTCGCCTAAGATAGCTCACATCCCTCACCACTACTAGCTCGCACGACTAGGGCATGGGGAGGCAGCAACGCTGCGTTGCACCCAGCGCCCAGCCCGACACAACGTCACATGAAAAGGAGTGGCGCACGTCAGGGGCATCGTGCGACACACCCTATCGGGAAACGCCCAACACAGCCATCCACGACGCTCGACATCCTAGGCTAACACCCATCTAACAACCTCACAACGACCAGGAGAGAGAGAAGGAGAGAAAGAAGGAAAGGAAGAGAAGGACTCCCACATATCGTGTAACGCTCGTTACAGCCTCAGGCCTATCGGCCGACACAACAAGATGCAACGCCCGTCAGGGCTATCGGCCAACCAACCCTGTTGCATATCGTGCAACTCAGCTAACTCATCCAAACCAGGCCCTGTCATCCACCAATAAACCAAGGCCTAACGTCCAAGAGAAGAACAAGAGCATTGCTCATCTATTGTTTACCAAGGTCACCCACATATCGGCCAACAAACCTTAGCTTACTCTATCGCCCAACACATGGGCAGGGTATCGGCCAACCCTAAGAACACATCATATCATCCACCAAAGGCACACATATCGTCCAACAAAGGGGATGCCATATCGTCCAACTCAAAGGCAAAAGAACCATGTCGTCCAACACACCAACAAAGGAGGGGTATCGCCCAACCCATGGTCACCATCAACCTCCAACTCAAGGGAACCCAAAACCCTAGATCACAAGGTACACTAGAAACCCTAAAACCTAAGGGGATATTGGCCACTAAAGGAAGCACAAGCAAGGTACAAAACAAGGAACTAAGCTAACTACTAACATGTAACAAGGTTATTTCTAGAGGTAAGGAGTTAGGGTTAGAAGTTATGCAACCCGCCTTAAGCTCCAAGCTCCAAGACACTCCAAGGTCCAAAGCTATCGTCCACCAGGCTACTCCAGGAAGGTGTATCGGCCACCACTTCAACTCCAAGGGAGTGTATCGGCCAACACAAGCAAGATGGAGAGGGATATCGTGCACTCAAGGTGGAGGGGAGACCAAAAGATCAAAGGAGACTAAGGCAAGGGAAGGAGCAACCTATATAGAAAGAAGGGGAGGAGAAACCAAGGTAGATCCATGCTAAGTGTCGTCCACCCAAGGGACACTTGTCCTAGGGTTCAAGCCAACACACTAGAACACCAAGAGACACTTGTCCAAGATATGCACCAAGTGTCCACCAACCAAGACCAAGCAACATGGGCGACACAAGCACCAGCTCTGCTGGGCGACACACTAAGGCTCTTGGGCGACACACACCACTCTAGGTCGACACCCTACTCATCTTGGGCGACACAAGCTTCACTTGGCCGACACAAGGCTTAAGCAAGCCCAAACAAGGCACCTCAAGGCCCAAACAAGCTCAACTCAGGCCCAGAGAACTCAAACAACAAGCCCAAGCCTTCCTCCCAACCCTAGAGGAAGCAAAGAGAGGAAAACATCACACAAGATGGCAAACTTGCACCCAAAACCCTAAACTTGGGTTATTTGCAAGTAGCCCCTCAAACTCTCAACAAAGCACATCAAAAACCCTAATCACCACTAAAGGTGATTAGCAAGCACCAAAGCACCAAGATCAAGCAAAACAAACAGGGTAAACCCTAAACGCAGGTCAGGGTCCTTACAACAAGTGTCATAAGAATTTGATCAATGCTAAAAACATTGAATTAAGAAAGACATTTGAAGTTGTTTGATCCTTTGATTCTATTTATTATCATGAGGATAGTGTAGAGTCTATGTTTAGGGTGGACGGTGACAACATCCAATTTTATGGATGTTACATGCCAATTTTACCTTCATTCCTCTAAATATTGTAAGCTTGATCTCAATAACCCTCATTATAGCATTTCATGAACCATCAATTCTATACTTACACTTCATTTCTTTTGTAGGAGAAAGACCGAACCTAGAATCTTCACCGCTTGTTTCCCATTGGACCTTCAAATGACAACTGGAAGATTGATGGAACCATGCATAAGAGCCATCAATCCCCAACGCACATGACCCTTCAGAAATAGATCAACGCCAATGAAAGTGAAGTGTAGGATGGATGGTGGTCCCCCACTGATGGCAGAGCAACTCAAAATCTTGATCGCTTCACAATCCCAACAATGTAGCAGCCTAATAGAACCATAGGTTGTTGATCGATGATTTACTATTCGAAAATCTGGCCACATCAGTGTCATCAACTGATGAGGGTTCGAATAGATAGCCATCGATCAATGACACCACTGACCAATGACTATGGGTTTGTCGATCAATAGGACCTCTGCAAAAAGGTCACTATCATTGTTCAATTAGTTAAAGTATGTGCCTTGAGTCAAGCGCTCGAGTTCGGGAGTGCAACCAAGTACCCTACACTTGGGTGCATCGAGTACGAGAAAAATGCCTATAAGTAGAATATGGAAGGATCCAATTCAACCATCTCTATCTTCCTCCACAAAGTGGTTCTCATTCTGATCTAGATCCAATGATTGATGACACCAAGGATGAGAGTCAAGGCTTCTTCAATTTCCTAATCCTTCCCCAAGTTCTAAACTATCTCCTTAGAGAAGGGATTTCTTATAAACCTCTTAATCGCTCCACCATCACCAGATCCAATGAAGAAGGAGGTCTTCAATGACTTATAGTTCCATACCTCTTCCTATTTGTTGTATCTTCATTCTTCTTTCCCTGATCCATCTTGTTCATCTTTATCCATCTACCCATGTCCATGTCTTCATTCACTTGTAAGTTTGAATCATCATTCACTACCATTAGTAGAGAATTCATTTTTTTGGGTTTGGAGTAGCCACTAAGGCTCTCCCAACATGTAAATACGTATGTCTATTAAATATGTACTCTTAGAAATGTTTATCTCTATAGTCTTGCTTCTTTATGGCTTCACTTACATGATTAGTTACCATCTTGTGTTGTATGTTTGCTAATGCCTTAAGAGAGTAGTATTAGACTATATCTACTAAGTGTTATGGACTAGTATGAATGCATGAGAACATCAGAAAGATAAATCTAACGATCATATAGTTGTATGTCTAGTTTTTTATTTTCATCTCAAGATAAAGGCACTCTAATGATCTATATTTATCCTTAACTCGAGAGAGAGGAGGAAATTGTAACGCCCAGGCCCACTGCCCAAGGCTCTAGTAGAGTTTCAGGAATGACGACTGGCCCCACAAACCACCACTAGCCTTAACTACGCACTTTGTCCACACCGACGCGCAAGCCAGGATCAACTTCCCGACTGGTCACCCATCCTAGTACTACTCCAAGCTGAGCACGCTTAACTATGGAGTTCTTTAGTGATGGGCTTCCTGAAAAGGAGGTGCACCTTGGTGATATGGGTAGTCCAATCATTCCTTTTAAGATCATGTTATCCAAGGCCTCAAATCCTGAGATGTTAAAATCTCCCCCACTTAGACTCTTGACGTCCTCGTCAAGGCTCAACTTTATGGCCTCATAATTTGACCCCATTTCAATGCAGACCCACAATGGCCCATGGACACCCAGATCCCGTCCACGGCTACCAGCGCAAGGGAGGCTCCATCTCGTCTCTACGGATAGCCCTTTCCAACTTGACTAGACCGCACGGCTCAAGACTGGCATGCCATGTCCATGTAGGCCCCACCTACGGGAGGGGTTATGGCTCTGATACCATTTGTAACGCCCGGGCCCACTGCCCAAGGCTCTAGTAGAGTTTCAGGAATGACGACTGGCCCCACAAACCACCACTAGCCTTAACTGCGAACTTTGTCCACACCGACGCGCAAGCCAGGATCAACTTCCCGACTGGTCACCCATCCTAGTACTACTCCAAGCTGAGCACGCTTAACTAGGGAGTTATTTAGTGATGGGCTTCCTGAAAAGGAGGTGCACCTTGGTGATATGGGTAGTCCAATCATTCCTTTTAAGATCATGTTATCCAAGGCCTCAAATCCTGAGATGTTACAGAAATAGACACTTATAATGATTTCTTATAAACTATGCATGGGGTACATGATGAGTGTGAGTATTGTATTATATTGACTACCCTTAAAAGTGTAAACCAATCCAAGTTTCCATCAATATATTCAAGAAGTAAGGAACACCTTTGTAACCCAATCGAAGATTCAATTTATCTTTGTAGAGTTCATATACTTTAACTTTAGTTTTCTTTTTATGTTGTTTTGCTACCATCGTTATGTAAGGAACATTTATCTTGTTTTGGTAAGGAGTAACTAAGCTAACAAATTAAGATTATTTACACCTATCACCTTTTTTTGTGACCTCATTTTCTATAAAAGGCCCCATTATTATCATTGTGGGCACCTAAATATCACATTATAAATATAAAGTTTGATTACTCTAGATTCTCTCATTGTAGATGTGTGATCCAAGGTGATCGGGCACTTTCTCTTACAAATGGAGACAAACTACACAAGAACAGTGTTGTAGGAATACTATGAGTTACTTTCTTATTTGGTTTGACAAAATTATTTAAGAAAAAATAAATTAATTAAATAAGCATTCATCCTATTATGCAAAAATATACATAATACGGAAGACAGTTTCCATGACCCACTAGCTATGAGACAGGTGCTTGAGCCCAACATGGATTGATGAGGTGAGTGGTGTGGAAGACGTGCATGTGTGTATGTGTGTGTGGTCATTCTACCCACCATAAAGGTGATAATACCCTTCCCTACAGATTTTGGACACTAGTGTCACATGAATTCATATATATATATAAGGAGCACAAATCATTCAAAATGGGAAATATGGGACAAAAAATTCTTCTGATTTGCACCAAAGGTAACAACTACTTTTCCCTATACAATTTATATGTACTAACTTCACCTACATTGGTTATCCCATGAAAGATTAATTCTTTACAACCATTAAAGATAACAATACCCCACAAAGACTAATGTGTAGAGCACTTTTCCACTCAGTCTTCTATATTGTACTTTCACGAGATGTCTTTTAGCTGGAACCATACCTGAGTTTCTAATGTTCACTCCTATAGGAACTAGTTGAGAAATAGTTTTCAACCTAAACCTTGGGGTGCATGAGTACCAATTGCTATCAACACAATAAAGACAATGGTAATATAGAAAAACATGATGCAAAAAAGGCCATTAATCCAAATCAAAAATCACAATTGATATTGCTGCATACAAAACATCAATCACTTAGTTGGAGTCTCCAAGAATTTATTATTAGCATCCTATCCTAGGACTCAAAGCCATTTAGATAATAATGTATTACTGAGTTATAGTCAAGACACTAGCATGTTCTAGAGGAGACAACAAGAAGCATCAAGAAGATTACATAATGTTGACAAATTCGCCTAACATCTTGTTGTTAACAAATTGAACCATACTTCTGAGATCTCTACTCATTTGGGATGGGTTGCTACTTCCTTCAAACAATAAGAGGTTTCAGTCCCACCCCAACTTGCAAACCTGTAGGAATATCCCGTTTCTATGTAATACCAAGAAAATGTCATGTACTATTTTTGGCCCCAGTTTCTTTCTCCTATGTTCAAGGATAAGTACATTTGTGAGACACTCTAACATTCAAACATATTTGATACGTTCCTTTCAACCTAGTCGATAGTTCAAATTTACTACTCTCCTTATTTTTATGGGGAACTCTAAAAACATATGACAAGTTGTATTCAGAGTTCCCCCTGCCCATGTAAAGTTGAGAAGAGCTGAACTATAGAGTAGACTATATACCATGTTTATCATGTTTTGACTCTTGATTTTTACAGTCCCATTGTATTATGGTGAATCCAAAGCAGTTACTTTATGAAATAAACTAAAGAATTAAAAAAATTGTAAGAATGAGTTTTGAAGTATACTCTCCTCCTCTATCAGACATTAACTTTTGTATCTTACTAGTTTGTATTTCTATTTCTTTTGTGAATACTTTTAGTTTTTTAAATGCCTCATATTTAATTTTTAGCAAGTCGATATAATAGTATCAACTTCAATCAACTATAAAAGTTATAAAATAGTGTTAATGATCCCTAGTTGCAATCCTTTTAAACTCACATGTAATAGTATGCACTAAACCCAATATCTAAGTTCCTATCTACAGTATGAGATTTTCCAGGTAATTTAAGTTCCACACAAATTTTGCATCTAATATTACTAATTTCATATTAGAAATTAAATCCAAATTCATCATATGTTTTATCAAGTCAACATTCACATCAATCAAATACAATGACATACATCAGATTAAATAAGATTCAAAAAAACTAAATTTTCATTAAAATTCAGAACAAAATTTGAAAAAATACGTTTGCAAGAATCTCAAACAAGTTGTCCAAATCACATAAGTATTCCTTGAAGAAAAAAAATCTCAAACACTAGTAATAGTTACTTTTTTTCATTTGCAATTCTTGAAGCATCTCTAACTAAAGTTGACCAACTTATTATATTGTACCAAATAGACAGAACATGTTTGAATCTATGAAATGCTAGAACCTTTCATAAATGAAACTACAAATCCATCCTTATCCTTTGAATTCGACATAGATTTCTACCACCCAAAGTCACAGATTGACCTAAAGTGGCCAATTAATAAATAATTTATAGACTTATCCTCATAAGCATGCACATTATCCCCGATGTTTATGATCCAGTAAAGTAGTTTAAATATAGAAAATATTTTTGGTTTAATAGAAACACACCCATCATTGAGGTTCAAGGAAGTAGTCATCATGTTGACCACCGCCTCCTCAATTGTAGATGTAGTAGCTTTCTTTGCCTACTTTATTGGACAATCCTTGTTATAGTGTCCAACCTATCCATGTATCTAATAAGGTTTTCTCTTTCATTTCTTTTGAATCATGTCCTTAGACTTATGTTTGTTCTTATTTTTCTGATCTTTTTTCTTAGTAATGGTATGATTTATAGTAAGGTAGACATCAACTTGCACTTTGACCTCCAACTCTTTGAAATTATCCTTTCATTATAAAATGTCTATCGACAAAATTGATTTTATGTCTATCATTAAAAAAATTTAGGTAATTTCATACCCACTTCTTAGAGTTGACAATGTAAGATTTGGAAGTACTAGATTAGAAACAAGTATGCCCTCTATCATGTACAACTTAAGAAATTTAGATATAAAATATATTTCAACATCTAATCCCCTTCTTATTATTTCTCATCTAACTTATCCAATTGAACTTTTTTTGTTGCAACAAGATGTGTGGAGCATACAATATACAATTTGTTTGATAATGGCAAGAAAATACATTTGCCACACAATTGATGATTCTCCTTCCATCCAATGATTATTTCCGTGCTCTTAAAGTTACTTTCATTTGATTTAGGTTAAATTTTTTAAGATAGTAAAAAAAACCTATCATTCTAAACTAAATATCCATTCGGTTCTAGCAACGTGTTTACGAAGTAAAAAACCTATCATTCTAAACTAGATTTTGATCTGGCTCCAACAACATGTGAAGTTGATGTTGTCAATTTATAGGTATTATTGAGATATCAATCTAAGAACGATAAGAACTATGACAATCAATATTCACTAATGACATTAATGATTTCTTTAAGATCATTAGATTTTTTCAAAAAATAGTTGAAATTTTAATCAATAGATTTATAGTCATAACCTAAGATTCAAATGAGAAATGTAAGATCAAACTAAGTAGGAGATATAATAAACAATGTTAGAAAACTAAAACCAGATCACCAACTTTTTCAGAGAGGGACATTACTTAAAGAATTTAATAGTTTGGTATGTGTTGGATGAGCGTTCTTCATCCAATCTTGATCTACTCACAAGCCTATAGAAAAGAGTCATTTTTCTTACAAATTGATGATGAAAAACAACACCACCAGTATGGCTCATTAATCATTAGACAACACCACCCAACAAACTGCATATTCATATTAGAGTACAAGGATGCACTTTCTTTTGCACAGGAGATGAACTAACAACACTATAGAAATTGGTGGATACAATAGGCAATGAAATGCTTAAGATTCAAATCATGAATGGTGGATGTTGAGAGATGTGACTAACCCTAATGTCAGATGCCTTAAATATGGCACTCCCATGATCTGTCCTATTCTTGAATAGATACAATCAAATAATTGCTCTTGTACACATAATAAACATTAGGAGTCACGTTCCTATTTAATTTGATAAAATCGTTCAAGAAAGAAGAAACAAACTAATTAATTAAGTAGTTTCTTCTTTTGCAAAAAGAGAAGGAAGAAAAATTACATTTTTTTGTGACCCACAAGCCTATCTCTGCCAGAACAGGCATGGCGTAGCGCGCACATGCGTGCATGTGTGTGGTCACCAGACCCTCCATAAAGGTGAACTGATCATAAATTTTATACACAATTGTCACATACATTCTTACATATAGGTGCAAAAAACATTAAAGATGATCAACATGACTAAACCTTTTTCTCATTTGTATAAAATACAAGAACTCTTTTTCCTTCACACTAAGTCTACTAGATATACCTACACTAGAGTTAAATCATGCTAATCTAATTATCTATAACTAATTATCTACAACTGTAGGACTCATCATTGGCAATAGGACTAATTAAATGAATGTTAACATACTTGAATTTCTAGTAGAGATGATTTTCAGCCAGTTGTGATGCAACTGGAGTCCATGGAAATCATGCATGAGGTGGAAGGGATTGCTTGCCATCATGGTTGTGGGGGTCAGGGGAGTGGAAGACAGGGCTAATAACGTTTTGATGTGTGCACATAAAGGAGAGGGAGGAGAACAAAAAAAGGAAGGGAAAGAAATAGGTAAAGGAGAGAAGGAGGAGAGGAGAACAAGAAGAAGAGAAGAAGGGAACAACCATCCATTGTTAAGTTGGTGACATGTGTTCTACAGATGGGAGGATGCAAGTTGTACATAAAATGGCATACATGGATGAAAAGAAAGGGTTGTGTTACAATTCAATCTCTCTTAATACAAAGAAGAAGAATACTATGTAGACACTGATTTGGAACTCAAAATAGAACATAAATCATTCTCCACCTAAACACAAAAAGTATAACAAATAAATCATTTTTTTATATATTTGTAAATAAATTTGAGTTCAATTTTACGATTAAAATGTGTCTACCTAGAAAATCTCATATAAAAAAGAGTATGTACATATATACATGCATCACTTCTAGAGTTTGGAGAGAATAGATAGGAGGTGTATGTCTGATAGCTTTATTGTGTGGGATGGATTGGGGATCGAGCAATCATGATATATTTTGGTGTATAGTCTTTTGTGGTTTTTTTAGAGTAGTCCAACAATGGAATAGGTGAATAGAACCTCCTCCACTTAAAAAATAGACTAAAATTTGGGCAAGCTCATGGCCTATAATGCACATCCCACAAGCAACAATTCCACCCGCTCAAACCACCACCTCTGACACCACTAGTTGTACCCACTGTGTAAGACCCCTGACCTGGCTTAGTGCTTGTTTGTATTTGATTTTCTTATATAAGATTCTTTAACCTTAATCTAATCTCTTGAGATGCCTTAATAACATGTGACCAGTTTATGTTTTTAATTTGGTCCTATTTGGCTGATGTTTGAGCTAGTTTGCTTATTTTGGACCAAGTTGCAATTTACCCATGTTGAGGGTTTATCTTATAATTTGTCACATGTAGGTTGTGCCTTATCATCATGAGAGATAGAATGATATTTAGAGGCACCTTGTTGGACCTTGGTTGATTATGTGGCATTATGAGATGATGTTAGGGTTTGCATGGATGCTTGAGTTTGATGGATGTATCGACCTTGTGAGTTGGTTTTGAGGTGTTGCAAACAAAACACTCTCTTAGTTGATGGTTCTTGCGACCTAGTTCCTTGGGCATGTGTTTAGGGTCGCTGGGATTTGTGGTTTGGTGTATTTTTGTGACCATTTGTCTTTGGTGACCTAGAGTAGTGGTCGCTACATGGTGTACCCTTAGTTTTATTATGACATTGGTGTGTACGTAGTAGACCTAAGTGGTTGCTACCCTACCTTGATTTTATCACACTTCCTTTCATTTAAGTCTAGTGTGTTTTCATGGCTGATCCTTTACGAGACAAGTGTCCTTTTGGTTGTCTCATACCATGCCACCTCATGTCTTTACCTCCCTCCTAACCCTTGAGTATATAAGCCCTCTCTTTCACATGTAAGCATCTCTCTTCAACATCTCTTATCGCTTGTGTTTAGCCTTGATCTTAGTGGATCAAGAGAGGGTGTTGATCTTGAATCTTGGGGTCCGATCTTCTCTTGCATGTGGTGATCTTGAGCTTGATCATCTCTCTTATGGTGATCCTTAGTGATCTTCCTTCTTGGTAAGTAGTTCTATATCTTTGATCTCATTTTTCCTTTGAACCCTACATTCCTTCTACCTCTCTTGGTTGTGAGACTATTTGTCACCATGGTGGTTATCTTGAGGAACTTCTATCCATAGAGGTGAGGGACTATGGTTTGACCATGGTAGTACCTAAGTGAGATGAAGCTTACTCTGTTCTTCTTTCTTCCTCTTTGTTCAACGTAGGGGTTTAGCTTTCTTCTTATTGAGCTCTCTTTTGACCTTGGTATGCTTTTCTTCTTATTAAGGTGACCTTGTAGTCAAGGAGTTGATATAATTTGGAGTTCCTCTTCTCTCTTGGAACTCATGGATTTGGAGCTTTATCTTTTTCCTAAGACGGGTTATATAACTTTCCCCTCTACAATGATTGCACCATTTTCTTGCCTACATGTTGCTGATTTCATCTTTAGAACGTGAACCTAAGATATTAGGTGATGTTATCATGATCTAGGGTTTAAGTTTATGAAGTGTTTTTGAATAGATTACTCTTTCTCCTAAACCCTAATTTCATGTACCTGATTTTCATGTGATGGTG